>JANAVB010027195.1:7219375-7223981 GCA_029216955.1 Iris pallida
GATTTGGTAATAGCATATTTATGGAGTCCAAATCTGTTAAATATTTGATTTAATTTAATTTAGATGTCCATAATTAGTGCTGGGCTATTTTAGATATAATAGGATTCTTATTTGAGGATTTTCTATTTAAGAGATCATATTATAATCTAAAATAGTATGTTGATGGGCTATTTTAGGTGTAGTAGGATTCTTATTTGAGGGCTTCCTATTTAAGAAATCCTATTATGACCTAAAATAGGTTTTTCTCATCCTATATATATGGGGTGAGGGTGGAGGCACAAAGCACGACACAAAAGTGGAGATTCGAGGTGCTCGTCCACAAGAAATCTAAGAGAAAGTTTTGCACTTTGCTCTTAGGACTTCGCCACCCAAAACAGAAGGAAGAAGAGATCTAATCGAGGGGTCGTCAACTTCGGTTAGGGAGATTGCTACGGGTTGGTGAGCGATTTCAATTGTAATCTCTTTCTTTTCTTCTTGAGTGTGGTGAGGGGGTTGAACCTATTAGGGCAAAGGGTTCAACATTAGTTTTTTGTCAATCTTGTAATTTCATCTGAGTTATAGAGATTGTGATTTGTCCAGGTGACATAGTCACCACCATATACTTGTCTTTATCTGTGCTTGGTGTCCATTAGACGGGGGTTGGTTATTTCAGGTGGGTTAGTCTAAGTTTCTGCTGCGGGAACGTCTCAGACACGGTATCGGAGCGCAGGAGGATGTATCTGATTTCCAACAAATATAAAGTAATTGTACATGAAAGCATAAACAAGTACTTGCCTCATTTTAATTGGAGTTGAGTACTCGATATGATCATATTTGCACATAATATTCTCAGATGTCAAAATTACGCAAGATGGTCTAAGATGATGGGACGGATCGTTCCATTTAGTCCAGAACAGTCCAGTTAGCTAGGGATGATATAAGGAAGTCCAAATTCGCAAGGAATTAGGGAATATGACTAGCCACGGACAAGATTTGATAATCGATGAGATTTTGCATTTATATAACTATTTTGGAAAATATTTATTATTTTTTAAAACTATATCTTATTAGTAGAATAGTTTTTGATAAATAGTTGAAGGTCACGAAAAATTATTTTTATATCAAAGCTGTAATTTTCGTAGTTAGAAAATATTACAACCATATTTAATACCATACAAACAATATAAATATATTTTAGGTCAAAAATTTATTTTAAAATACCACAAAATATATAATAACTTAAAATTCTAAACCTGATTTTAAAATTATATGTAGGGCCAAGCCCAATACTATGTTTTATTTCAATATAATTTTAGAAAGTATAAATATTTTTATATAATAAAAACAATAATAATAAAATAATTGAAAATAATAAAAATAACTAATAATAACAATAATAACTATATGTACATGAAATAGTAGATATATGGTTAATACTATGTATATAATTTACAATTTAATAATAATAGTAATAATTACGAATACTAATAAATGTTCTCTTCTCATTGTTTGCTGTGAAATATATATATATATATATTATATATAGATATATATATATTATATATATATAATATTAATATAATATATAAAAATATATATATATATATAGATCTATATATATTATATATACATATATATATATATATAATATTAAAAAAATATTAAAAAAATATATATTAAAATACATTAATCTGCATTCACTGGGAAGGGAGGAAAGAGAGAGAAAGCTGACGAAGAGAAATATAGGGAGGTGGGAGAGGAAGACTGAGAGAGGGAGAGAAAGAGCAGAGAAGAAAGAGGGCTCAAGAGAAAATCAGGGCGGGAGAGACGAGAGGCTGAGAGAGACTACACTCTTCTCCAAAGAAAGGAGAAGAAGAAGAGGAGGAGAGAGGGAGAGCTGTGAGAGGGGAAAGGAGCGAGTTCGAGAGGGTTCGGGAGAAGGGTTCGACAGCGGCGCTCCGGCCGCGGAGATGTGGCTCGCCGGAGCGTGCCGGAGGTGGTCGTTGCGAGTCGAAGCGACGTTGGGTCTTGCGGAGGAGCGCCGACGAGGTTTGGGAAGAGTTGGGGTAACGACGGGGAAGATGGCCGGGATGTCGGTGGCTTCGGGGGAGGGATCCAGCCATGGTGGCGGTGTCGAGGGGTTCTATGGTGGTCGGAATGAGGTACGGCCAGATGGATCTAATGGTGTGGCTCCGGCGTGATGGTGTTTGGCCGGGGTAGGGATGATGGTGGCGCTTGGCCACTGGTGAAGATGGGTGCGTGGTCGAGGCACTGGTAGCCAGGACCGGAGACGGGAATGTTGATTTTAGAATAATTGATATTAATAAATAAAATAATTTATGAAATATATTTCCATAAATAGAAAAATAATGTAGATTTTATTGATCAGAAGCTATAATTAAATAAACTAAAAACTAAATCAATCAAAATTTATAATTTATTACCATAGTAATTAATATCATCAGTAATTTTTATAAATTTAAATCAAACTACATTATTTTTGGCACAATTTTTATAAATAGATCAAATCTCAATTACAATAGTTTAAATAATATTCAATATATCAATAAAATAGATTTTCATAAGCACAAAATATCTTTAAAAATAAATTTTTGGCAAATCTTTTTAATTCAAAAATACTTACTAATTTCTTTATAGAAACCGTAAAAAAAATTATTTCTAACACTATATATTTAAAAATTAAAATAAATAAATTAAAAATTTGAAAACAGGGGTTACAAATCTACCACCTTGGAAACGAATTCGTCCTCGAATTTTAAAAATAATTAGAATAAAATGAAAAATAATAAAATATTAAATAGGAAAAGCATGATCAATTAAACGAAAGGAGGTCAAAGATTCTAAAATAGAATATCGATCAAATTATAGTCGAGAAGGATGAGATTGGAAGAGGAAGGATAGATATGGTTTGGCTTGATGTTGGGTTCTAGGTTAGGTTCCTAGACGTTTCGAAGATAGGCAAATTTAGATAACTAGAAAAATAGGATAATGATATATAGTTATGGGAGTTTGACCTTATCCTCAAAAAACATTTAAAGATCCCTGAATATATAATCATTAAAATTTAATTCAATAATTCAATATCTTCAAATTTCAATCGTTACATTTAATCATAATTCTTAGTTATCATACTCTTCGAAAATTAAACTCTTCAAAATATTTTAAAATATCCCTCTCTATAACTCTCTAATAACTAAAACTCTCTCCTCAATATTTAAAATTCAAAAATCTTCAAAATTGTACAAATTCTTTCCCATTAATCAAATCAAAACCATTTCTTTAGCAACAAATTCATATTCATCAATTTACATAAATTCTAAACTTCAAAGCATCAAATATTTAACAACTCTAACATTCAACAATCAATTAACCTCGAAGATCTAATTACCAATTGAAAAGTCTATCCACCTTTGTTCTACCATCATATGAAAAGACAATTTTAAATTTTTATACAAAAGTTTCTCAAATATGAAAATTCTCCCCAAATTCATCAAACCTCAATTTCAACGTTTATTCCTAAGTTAACCACATAGCCTATGGAAACCTTAACTACCCAACTAGTAAAATTAGATAAGGGTTTGCCCATGATATACTTAGCCCTAATCATTCTCCAAAAATTAAATCATCCTAATTGTGAATGAGCATCTCCTAAATGCAGGCTCGCAGTACTACGACTAACATAGGTACTACCACGAGTTCGCACAACTATTGCGAAAGCGGACTTGCATGAGCCACCATAAAAATAACTACCCGCTCCCGCTTTCGAGATACGAGTACATGGCCAAGTCCAGCCTACGCCGTAGCATCGACGGTAGTACGTTGTCTATGCCTCAATAACAATTATCAACATGATATTTACTCACAAAAAATTATTTATTTGCTCATTCACATAACTATTCAATTTACAATCCAATAATAACATCAAAAAAAATATTCGGGAACAAATCCACTAAATATTAAATTCATGAACTATCTAATCTATTTAGAATCTAAGCTTGACATCCAAAAATCTCTATCTCCTCCAACAAAAGTGTGAAGGGTAGAACTAACTAAGCTAAAAAAATAGGTTTTCAGTCAAGAATGGAACAAGTACAAGTTTGGCCATCACGATACAAGTACAATATAATCAATATAACAATAAACATGAGAAGCAAAGATCAAGAGAAAACATGTAATACGATCAATAAATCATGCAATAAAAGAAACTAATAAAGGAAATAGCAAGCATGAAAAGATGAAAAAAGCTCATGTACCAAATAATAGTGGCATTTGTTGTTGGGTATCAGACCATAACGAACCGAACCTTCGCTATGATACCAATTGTTGGGGCGCGTGCGGAAGTGTTTGCCAACCAACCTAATCAAAACTAACCTCCATCTAACGAAAAACCAAGCACACAATGAAGACAAAATATAGCGGTGACGTACGTAACCGCGATAAATCCTAACCTTTAGTAACTCAGATGAAATTATAAGATTGACAAAACTCGAAAATCTATACAAACTCGGACTTTTCCATTTCTTCTTATAACAGGAAAATCACTACCAAATACAGTAAATTAGCGACGACACATTAGCGACGAAAAAGTTCCGTCGGCGTTAGCGAC
>JANAVB010027195.1:7223994-7401494 GCA_029216955.1 Iris pallida
TTTAATTGGAGTTGAGTACTCGATATGATCATATTGCACATAATATTCTCAGATGTCAATTACGCAAGATGGTCTAAGATGATGGGACGGATCGTTCCATTTAGTCCAGAACAGTCAGTTAGCTAGGGATGATATAAGGAAGTCCAATTCGCAAGGAATTAGGGAATATGACTAGCCACGGACATTTGATAATCGATGAGATTTTGCATTTATATAACTATTTTGGAAAATATTTATTTTTTTAAACTATATCTTTTAGAATAGTTTTTGATAAATAGTTGAAGGTCACGAAAAATTATTTTTATATCAAAGCTGTAATTTTCGTAGTTAGAAAATATTACAACCATATTTAATACCATACAAACAATATAAATATATTTTAGGTCCAAAAATTTATTTTAAAATACCACAAAATATATAATAACTTAAAATTCTAAACCTGATTTTAAAATTATATGTAGGGCCAAGCCCAATACTATGTTTTATTTCAATATAATTTTAGAAAGTATAAATATTTTTATATAATAAAAACAATAAATAAAATAATTGAAATATAAAATAACTAATAATAACAATAATAACTATATGTACATGAAATAGTAGATATATGGTTAATACTATGTA
Source organism: Iris pallida (assembly GCA_029216955.1). Lineage (NCBI taxonomy): Eukaryota > Viridiplantae > Streptophyta > Magnoliopsida > Asparagales > Iridaceae > Iris > Iris pallida. The sequence continues at coordinate 7,224,619 of JANAVB010027195.1, forward strand.
TATTTACAATAATTATACTAATAATAGTAATAATCGAATACTAATAAATGTTCTCTTCTCATTGTTTGCTGTGAAATATATATATATATATATATATATATATATATATATATATATCTATATATATATATATATAATTATATTAAAAAAATATATATATATATATATTATATATATATATATAATTATATATATATATATATTATTAAAAAAATATTAAAAAATATATATTAAAAATACATTAATCTCTGCATTCACTGGGAAGGGAGGAAAGAGAGAGAAAGCTGACGAAGAGAGAAATATAGGGAGGTGGGAGAGGAAGACTGAGAGAGGGAGAGAAAGAGCAGAGAAGAAAGAGGGCTCAAGAGAAAATCAGGGCGAGGGAGAACGAAGGGCTGAGAGAGACTACACTCTTCTCCAAAGAAAGGAGAAGAAGAAGAGGAGGAGAGAGGGAGAGCTGTGAGAGGGGAAAGGAGCGAGTTCGAGAGGGTTCGGGAGAAGGGTTCGACAGCGGCGCTCCGGCCGCGGAGATGTGGCTCGCCGGAGCGTGCCGGAGGTGGTCGTTGCGAGTCGAAGCGACGTTGGGTCTTGCGGAGGACGCCGACGAGGTTTGGGAAGAGTTGGGGTAACGACGGGGAAGATGGCCGGGATGTCGGTGGCTTCGGGGGAGGGATCCAGCCATGGTGGCGGTGGTCGAGGGGTTTCTATGGTGGTCGGAATGAGTACGGCCAGATGGATCTAATGGTGTGGCTCCGGCGTGATGGGGTTTGGCCGGGGTAGGGATGATGGTGGCGCTTGGCCACTGGTGAAAGATGGGGTGCGTGGTCGAGGCACTGGTAGCCAGGACCGGAGACGGGAATGTTGATTTTAGGAATATTGAATTAAATAAATAATTTTGAAATATATTCCATAAATAGAAAAATAATGTAGATTTTATTGATCAGAAGCTATAATTAAATAAACTAAAAACTAAATCAATCAAAATTTAAATTTATTACCATAGTAATTAATATCATCAGTAATTTTTATAAATTTAAATCAAACTACATTATTTTTGGCACAATTTTTATAAATAGATCAAATCTCAATTACAATAATAGTTTAAAATATTCAATATTCAATAAAATAGATTTTCATAAGCACAAAATATCTTTAAAAATAAATTTTTGGCAAATCTTTTTAATTCAAAATACTTACTAATTTCTTTTATAGAAACCGTAAAAAAATTATTTTCTAACACTATATATTTAAAAATTAAAATAAATTAAAATTTGAAAACAGGGGTTACAAATCTACCCACCTTGGAAACGAATTCGTCCTCGAATTTTAAAAATATTAGAATAAACATGAAAAATAATAAAAATATTAAATAGGAAAAGCATTGATCAATTAAACGAAAGGAGGTCAAAGATTTCTAAAATAGAATATCGATCAAATTATTAGTCGAGAAGGATGAGATTGGAAGAGGAAGGATAGATATGGTTTGGCTTGATGTTGGGTTCTAGGTTAGGCTTCCTAGACGTTTCGAAGATAGGCAAATTTAGATAACTAGAAAAATAGGATAATGATATATAGTTATGGGAGTTTGACCTTATCCTCAAAAAACATTTAAAGATCCCTGAAATATAATCATTAAAATTTAATTCAATAATTCAATATCTTCAAATTTTCAATCGTTACATTTAATCAATAATTTAGTTATCATACTCTTCGAAAATTAAACTCTTCAAAATATTTTTAAAATATCCCTCTCCTATACTCTCCTCAATAACTAAAACTCTCTCCTCAATATTTAAAATTCAAAATCTTCAAAATTGTATCAAATTCTTTTCCCATTAATCAAATCAAACCATTTCTTTAGCAACAAATTCATATTCATCAATTTACATAAAATTCTAACTTCAAAGCATCAAATATTTAACAACTCTAACATTCAACAATCAATTAACCTCGAAGATCTAATTTACCAATTGAAAAGTCTATCCACCTTTGTTCATACCATCATATGAAAAGACAATTTTAAATTTTTATACAAAAGTTTCTCAAATATGAAAATTCTCCCCAAATTCATCAACCTCAAATTTCAACGTTTATTCCTAATTTAACCACATAGCCTATGGAGCAACCTTAACTACCCAACTAGTAAATTAGATAAGGGTTTGCCCATGATATACTTAGCCCTAATCATTCTCCAAAAATTAAATCATCCTAATTGTGAATGAGCATCTCTAAATGCAGGCTCGCAGTACTACGACTAACATAGGTACTACCACGAGTTCGCACAACTATTGCGAAAGCGACTTGCATGAGCCACCATAAAAACTTATCACTACCCGCTCCCGCTTTTCGAGATACGAGTACATGGCCAAGTCCAGCCTACGCCGTAGCATCGACGGTAGTACGTTGTCTATGCCTCAATAACAATTATCAACATGATATTTACTCACAAAAAATTATTTATTTGCTCATTCACATAACTATTCAATTTACAAATCCAATAATACATCAAAAAAATATTCGGGAACAAATCCACTAAATATTTAAATTCATGAACTATCTAATCTATTTAGAATCTAAGCTTGACATCCAAAATCTCTATCTCCTCCAACAAAAGTGTGAAGGGTAGCAACTACTAAGCTAAAAAAATAGGTTTCAGTCAAGAATGGAACAAGTAAAGTTTGGCCATCACGATACAAGTACAATATAATCAATATAACAATAAACATGAGAAGCAAAGATCAAGAGAAAACATGTACAATACGATCAATAAATCATGCAATAAAAAAACTAATAAAGGAAATAGCAAGCATGAAAAGATGAAAAAGCTCATGTACCAAATAATAGTGCATTTGTTGTTGGGTATCAGACCATAACGAACCGAACCTTCGCTATGATACCAATTGTTGGGCGCGTGCGGAAGTGTTTGCCAACCAACCTAATCAAACTAACCTCCATCTAACGAAAACCAAGCACACAATGAAGACAAATATATAGCGGTGACGTACGTAACCGCGATAAATCCTAACCTTTAGTAACTCAGATGAAATTATAAGATTGACAAAACTCGAAAATCTATACAAACTCGGACTTTTCCATTCTTCTTCATAACAGGAACAATCACTACCAAAATACAGTAAATTAGCGACGACACATTAGCGACGAAAAAGTTCCGTCGGCGTTAGCGACGGATTTGCGGCAAATAACCGTCGGCGTACCGACGACAAGCCGATACATTTTTATTTTTATTTTAAGGGGAAGAAAATGTCGCTCATCCGTCGCTAGGGCGTCGGAGATATAGCGACGGATTAGAAGCCGTCGCCATGCTCGATTATTTGGCGGGAATTGTGAGGAAATGGCGGGACAATTCTTCGACTACGTAGCGACGGATGTTTCGTCGGCAAGTATCAAATAAGCGACGGCCTAGCGGCGGGTTTTATCCGTCGCTAGTCCGTCGCTAATAAAGGACCCAGGCTTAAATTGAAATAACAGGAGGAACTTTTTACATTCCCTCCAAATTTTATTCTCTCTCCTCCTCTCTCTCCCGTGGCGGTCGGCGACCTCACTCTCCTCTCTCTCTCTCTCTCGCGGCGGTGATCGGCGACCTCTCCTCTCTCTCTCCCAAAGGTAATCTCTCTCTCTCTCTCGGTGGTCGTGGGTGTGTCGTGGCTACGGGGGCGTCGTGGGCTGCGGGGCGTCGGAGACTGCGGGGGGGCACGCGCGTGGCAGCGCGGGGCTGCGGCGGGCGCGCGCGGGGATGCGCGGGCGGCGGGGTACAGTGCGCTCCGGGGCAGAGGGGACGGCGGGGGTGGCGCGCGCGGGGCAGCGCGGGGGGTGGGGGGGCGGCGAAGGGTGGGAGGGGCGGCGGGGGGTGGGAGGGGTGCTGGCGTGTGCGGAGCTGCGGGGGGCGGCGGGGGGAAGCGCGCTCCGAGGTAGCGGGGGGCGGCGAGGGGCAGCGCGCTCCGGGGCAGCGGGGGTGGCACGCGCGGGGCAGCGCGGGGTACAAATACAATGAGTAGTATCAGAGATATCGATAGTATCGGCGGGGGGTGGGAGGGGTGCTGGCGCACGCGTGGCTGTAGGGGGCGGCGAGGGGCAGCGCGCTCCGGGGCAGCGGGGGGCAGCGAGGGGCAGCGCGCTCCGGGGCAGCGGGGGGTGGCGCGCACGGGGCAGTACGGGGTACAAATACAATGAGTAGTATTGGCGATATGACAAACCCTAGTTTAAGAAATAGGATATCGGCGATATCGGTAGTATCGGCAGTTTCGGATCGGTAACCCAATACCTTATTATGTTTTTACAACCTTATTATGCTTTCAACCTAGGTTTACAATATTGGTAACCCAATACCCTACCCTAATAAGGTAACCCAATACCTTACCCTAATAAGGTAAACCCAATACCTTAGCCTACAATAGTCCCTGCAGGGGGGATGCAGGTGGTTGGGGGGTGAGTGGGGGGTGGCTAGGGGGGTGGGGCAGGGGGGGCGAGGACAGCTGGGGGAGGGTTCGGGTTAGGATTCGGGTTAGGGACATATAGTCCCTGCAGCCATTCTTCAGATATTATGGTACGACATGGTGATCGGGACATATAGTCCCTGCAGCCATTCTTCAGGATAATTGATGTCTATTTTATATTAATTTGGTTTGGTCTATATAATTCTTGGATAATTGGTGTGCATTAAATTCGTATGTGCATATTTGGTCTATGTGATTCTTGGATAATTGGTGTGCATTATATATTTGGTCTATGTGATTGTTGGATAATTGGTGTGTATTATATATTGGTTTGGTTTATGCATATTTTTGTGAACAGGGAAAGTGCTGTAATTTTTTTTCAAAAAAATCTCAGTTAGCGACGGACTAGTGACCGGTTCGCGACGGACTTTTCTAGTTTTCGACTATCTTTCAACGGAAGTTCCGTCGCTAACTGGAGATTTGAAACTGTTTTCAGGTAGCGACGTGTGGTCGACGGAATATCCGTCGACAACGTTCTGGTGGTATATAGTTCGACGGAATAGCGACAAAAAATCCGTCGACAAGGTTATGGAAAAGCTTGACATTTCCAGAACATTGGCGACGGATAATCAGCCACAAATCAGTCACTGTCTCGACGGTGTTGCGACGAAAAATCCGTCGCCAAGGTTCTGGAAATGTCAAGCATTTCCAGAACATGGTCGACGGATTATCCGTTTGTATTACTTCGCTAATCCGTCCTTTTTTAGCGACGGCGATCGACGGACTAGCGACGAAACGATACCCTCTGATACACTGTTACGACGGTTTACCGACGGACTATCCGTCGCTAGCGTCTACACAGTTAAGTATTTAATACTTGAAATAGACGAAAGTCCGTCGGAAAGTCGTCGCTAATGCATCGTATTGTGAAGACGAAAAGATGTCGCTATTCCATCGCTCTTCGACTACTTAGTGACGGATCATTATTAGCGACGAGCTGATTGCCGACGGATTATTTTGGCCAAGATCCGTCAGTGATCGGTCGCTAATACTGATTGCCGATGGATGGGCGACATATCTGGCCGTCGCTAAATGGACATATTTTGGTAGTGAATGTTGGCAACCTAATCTGGGTGTTGTTCTTCACGAATAAAGCCACATGTGATCAACTTTTGACTTCTGCTTCAATTGCATCCATCATATCTGGTCGAAAATGCTGCTGCTGTTGTTTTAAGGCTTGGCATTAGGAAGAATATTGAGTTTATGAGTAGCTATTTAGGATCTAATCCCGACATATCCTCATAACTCCATGCAAAGATATCAATATAATCTTTAATCAGCTGTACTAACTCTTCCTTTTCATCTTCAGAAAGATTTTTACTGATGAATATTGGCTTGGACGTAGTTCCGTCACCAACGTCAATCTAGACGATTTCATCTTCTGTAGGTTGCTGTCGTTGTTCAAAATGAAGCTCCCACTGAGTGTCCATTTATTGTGCCCAAGGGTCATTTTCAAATGGCTCAGATTCACCATCCGTTTGAACCATGTTAACTGAGAATACACACTCAGATTCATCCTCATAGTCTCCTCCAAAATATGAAGATTATAAAAAACTGGAAGAACATTCTTCTTTCATATCTTCCTTGCACATGTGGAGTGTATCCGATTCGATGAATTAGATTTCTTCATAATCTGAGGATTGTGAAGAACTGGAAGAAAATTCTTCTTGTATATCCTCATTAAACATGTGGGACGGATCGTATCCCAACCCATACCGAGTTTTCTGGTAAAATGGATCACCACATAATGGTAACCGTCTACCTTTGCCTTGATTGAGACCTTGTATAGTCTTCAAATCATATCCCATATTCTGGATAATCTTGAGAGATTATTGACTATATTTGTCAATTCGGATTCTTCTTTTATCTTTATCTTTAAGATCATCTGTCTGAATAACAGGGATATTTCTAGCCAGACCAAACACAATTTGGCGCTTGTTTTTATCAGACGGAATCACGAAATAAGATTCTTCGTGACGTCTATAGGTTACACAAGCTTGTGAGGAAGCGGCTACAGAAAGAAGATATGGAGAAGATGTTAGGAACTTTTGAGCATAAGGTCCAACATCGACATGAGAAGGAAAGAAATTTTCCTTATGGTCAATGTATAAGGTTTCCTCTGTATTTATGTCATTTTTAGATTGATGACTTTGATCATCAGAAGATAAAGTCTTTCTCTCAATAAATTTGACAGCCATATACTCCAAAAGGAAATCTTCATTGATATTAGAAAGTACAGAATGATCAATATTTATATCATTTACAAATTGACTACTACGCTTTGGATTGATCATTAACGGACCGTCATCCATCTTCTGCGAAGGCTTGTCAAGGTTGATGATCAGTGGTGGTTCTGGATTATTCGTACGAGAAGTACGTCCCTTGACCTTGATCATAAGAGGTTGAACTTGGCTCTTAACTGGAATACTCACTGATTCCTCAGACGAAGCTTGAGTTCTTCCTTTGACTTTGATCATCAGATGTTGATCATTGACAGGTTGGGGTTGGATTCGACCTTTGACTTTAATCTTCAAAGGTTGCTCTTCCGGAGGATCTTCATTGACAGATTGATCCTCTGCAGGTGATCGATCTTCGGCCAAATCCGATATCTCCTTCACATGCTCCTGTTTGTAGAGTATTGAATCAGAGAAATATGCTTCAACACCCTTAAAAGGATTGACATCTGCAAATTTAGTCTTCACAATCCCTTGAGAATCCACGTACTTGAAGCATTGGTGGAGAGTTGAAGGCACAATGTTATGCTCATGTATCCACGGTCCTCCAAGAAGGATGTTGTAAGATACATCTGAGTTGATAACATAAAATGTTGCCATAGTTCGAAGATCACCAATTTGAATCTTCAGACGAATCTTCCCCAGTGGTTTACTCTTTCCAGAGTTGAAACCAACAATTGTTGTACTAGTGTAAGTCAGATCACTAGTAGGGATCCTCAAGGGTCGTAGCATACTCTGAAGAATAATGCTAATAGAAGACCCAGGATCAATGTAAATCCTGTCAATTTTAGTAGATTCAATATACCCTGTATAACACAGAGGCCTGTCGTGCTTATTATGCTTCAACAGCATATCTTCTTGTGTGAAGGTAATGTTCAAAATTGCTTCCATCACACTATGACATTGTGGATACGACACTGGTATATTGTCAGGACTCTTAAGTTGAGCTAAGCATGAATCAGCTTGTAGCAAAGCTTCACTCAAAGTTTCGCAGCTTTCTTTAAAAAGGCGAAGCAGCTCAAAGATCGAAAGTCTAGCCGGAGTATTAGCTAGTTGGACTAGAATATCGAACTTGTAGGGTTTCATCATCACCCCTTGATTTGAAGCAGATTTCAATGGGACGTCAATGCGTACTGCTTTCTGTTTCCCTTTCTCAACCACAGATGGTTTAGCAGGAAAAGGAGATGGTTGAGCAGGTAGTGTTTCAGCAACGTCCTCCACTTCTTTAGAGGTTCCCTCATAATCTTTGTGGTACTCTTTCCCAGATCTCGTACCAGCAAAGGTTTCTTCTTCAGACTCAGGAGAATGAAGTACCATATTACAGGTTTTATTCTTTTTTCCCTTAGCCTTCTTCTTGCGAGGATCTTTATAAGGAACCCCAAAACCTAATCCAACAGTGGATTTTTGACTTTGAATTTGTAAAGGAAGTCACATTCCTTTATCATAGTTCAAGCCTTCTGCCTTTTGAAAGTCATAGCCCATCTTTTTCATGAGATGGACAGATTTTTGACTGTATATATGAATGGGTAGCGGACTTTCAATAGATGGTTCAACAGAAGAAGAAACAGAAACCTCTGCAACCACAGAAGGAGGAATAGAAACCTCTGTAGTTACAGGAGTAGGGGTGTTCGGGACAAGAGGAAAAATTCCTGTAGGAGCTTTCTCATAAGCAGCAAAGACTTGTTGTGCCCTGTATAAAAGGACACTATTCATGGCTAACCATTGCTGATGATTAAGCTTGGGTTTGGTAGGAGGAGCCAAACTTGGAGGGTATATATTCAAATCCCTCAGTCTATCCTCCAAAGGAATGCCACCCCATAAATGATCCAAATCATCATGGTCTGGGGTTAAAACATGAGAAATCATGTTACAGGTTTTGACTTTTTTACCTTTCTTGGATTTTGAAGTTTTACCTCCATTCTCCATTTCAGGTACTAAATCAGGGTGTACCCACATAATTTCAATATTTTTCAGTGTAAGAGGCAAAAGTCCTTCATTTTGCTCTCTAGCAGGCGGGATATTCATAATCTTCATCGTCACCTTTAGAATTGGGACAATTCCATCTGGGACTTGTTATGGAGGAAAACCTCTAAATTGAAGAGAAATTATATTGGTTGTGACCGTATGCTCATCGTTGGTTAAAGCGATGGCATTGGCATTTATCAACTCCTGGATTTTCTTTTTCAAGATATAGCAAGCCTTGGTAGGATGATTTTTGTATCTGTGATAGATACAATACTTGGGATTGTCGGTCAGATTTACCTCATTAGGCCTTTTTGGCTCTGGAATCTGGAGCTTGCCACTCTTTACAAGACATTGGAATATCCCCGGGATATCACTGTCATCAAAAGAGTACTTTTCTTTTGGTTTAGAAGACTCCGGATTATTCGGCGTCGTTTTGGGTTTTGAAAGATTAACCACTAGGGTTTCCTTCCCTTTTCCATTATGATTACTGGAATTATTGCCTGAAGAGTCTTTCTTTCCTTTGTCTTCTGAGGCAAAGATCATCCCGTGTTCACGAGCCAGCCTACCATTGGTCTCGGCTGAAACTGCTGCTATAATGAACGAAGCCCAATCTGTAAATTGAGAGCCCGTAAAGACAGCAATAGATGGTCGCAGATTCATCTTGCATGTATCAATCAATGCTGAATCTGGCATACCCGGAGGCATTTTCAAAATTGCTTGTCGGAAACATTCGATAAACGTCCGAGTATCTTCATTCTCCTTTTGTTTGATTTTTATTAAGGAGGATATATTCATGTCCATTCCTCCTTCATAGAAGCGGGAGAGAAACATTGCTTTAAATTCGTCAAAAGACGATATGCAATTATCGGGTAGACTGCGATACCAGTCATAAGCTGAACCCGTTAAACACCCGATGAAAACTCGGATAAGAAGAGCATCATTCTTCTGCAAGTGCACAGTCATAATATCAAAATAATTGATATATTAACTGGGAGAAGCCTTTCCATCAAATAACACCATCGATTGTGACTTAAATTTTGGAGGAAAATGCACATCATTCCAATGAGGAGGATAAGGTTGCTTAATCCCTAACCTCTGGAGCTGATCCTTGTGCTTCAGAACTTCAAACTGTGCTTTTAGCTCACGCACCGCTTGAATAACTTCACTAGTTTGAGGAAGCACATTCGATTGAATAGTTGTTGGATGTACCGTGACCCCACCGGAGGTGGTACATCTTCTGGAATGAGAGGATCTGGAACTGCAGAATTTTGATTGATAGCAGGCTCTTAAGTAAGATTATTCAAAGGTGTATCAACCCCTTGACTATCTTAAGTTTGTGCTACTATCTGTACTGGTGTTACTACTGCCGGATGAGCAGTTTGCTGAGTCATTATTATTTGATGCATACTTTGCATCATAGTAAGCATGTCTTTCAGCGATTGCTCAACTGCAGAGAGACATTGTTCTGTATTAGCATTCGACGTCTCCGGTTCATCTCCGATAGCATAGGATTCAACCTCCCTTGAACCTACAGAGGGATTGGTGTAGAGGTATGAGTCAACACTATCAGTTTCTGACTCAAAAGACAGAGTACCCCCAGCTTTTGAATCTGAAGATTGCAACTGTCTTTGACTCCTTGACCGGGTATGCTGATATACCCCTTCAAAGTAATCAAGAAGTCTGTTGAACTGTTGTTGACCAGGAGTCTGGGACGAGTTGCGTCTTGGACGTCGTCCTCTGTTGGTATGAGATGCTATGTTGACTGACGCATATGACAACTCATGCTCTTGATCATCAACTTGTTGCTGAGGCACATTATAGCCTAATCGGTCAAACACTGACCGTTTAGAAGTTGAACAACAACATTTGATTACAATCTGATGACAATCACAATGATGATTTTCTTTGGGGAGTGTCATAGGAGATTTTTTGTCTTTACTCTTTTGTACAAGCAACTCGCGTAAATCAGAAGGAGTGGAAGAAGTAGTCTTCTTTATTATATTTGGGACAGAGAATCGTTTAGTCCCTTGTGTATAAAGAAGATTACTGGCTGCATTAGCAGAACCAACCTGGGCATTTTTACGCGCTTGGAGTTGTGTGCGTAAATCTTGAGATTTTTGTGCACAAAGGACTCCATCAGCATTACGCATAATTTGAAGGTTTGGTACCTTGCTTAAAGCAGTGTAAGAAGGCTGTTGGTGGAAAACCGAAGTTTGACCAACAATAAATTTTGTATTTTTACGCTGTATACGTGAAGGCAAATTCACTTTAGATGCAAAGGCATCATTGTGAACTTTATCTACTCTGTCACCGACATGAGATTTACCTTTACGCGTAGAGCGCAAAATATGAGTATCTGCCACGTCATAGACGGGAGATTTTCTTTTACACGTAGAGCGTAAATCTTGGGCATATACCACGTCACAGACGGGAGACTGGTTTTTACGCGCAGAGCGTAAAGTTTGAGTTTTACGTACAGAGCGTAAAACTTGAGAGTCTACCACGTCACCGACGGGAGACTGATTTTTACGCCCGGGGCGTATCGCTGAAGTAGAGACTGCCTCGTCACCGACGGGAGTCTCCACAACAGGAGTGGGAAGGATTCCTTTTTCTTCAGAGACAGCAGGAACATGAGATGGTTTGGACTTAGGAATCCAAACTTTTCGTGCCTTCCGTAATTTTTGAACACTGGAGCAGCGAGTACTACCCCCAGTTTGGAGCATTTCTTCGTAGGCAGTCTGGTCGAAGTGCACAACCAGAGTCTTCTTTGTCGATCCGACCGACACATCATCATATTGAGCAATTACCTTCTCGTCAGAGGAGAAGGTCGTCCCCAGCAGAGCCGCCATTTTGTTTCACTTAACAAAATGCCTAAAATTGGCTTTTGAAAGAAAACTAGAAAAAGTACAAAAGTACAAATTGTTCTGGGAAGTATTGCTATGGAAGTCTGATCTGAGGGCGATCACTTTGTTCCTTGGACCATACGATGATGATGAAGAAAACTGCTTGAAGAAGACGAACAATCGGAAGAACTAAGTCACCAGAAAGGTATCGAGCAACTGCACTGATGGCACAGTCGAATGCTTTCCTGCTTTGCTTCACCTTGTTCTTGAGAAAAAGTTGAAGAAATACTTCTGGAAATATCACTCTGAAAGTATGAGTTTTCTCAGAATCTCCTCTCTTGTCTCTCTATTGATCATCCCTTGTTATGTTCAAAATAAGTCTATTTATAGACTAAATCCATTGTGCATAAAAAGCAACCAAATTGGATCTTTACGCTAATAACTGTCACCCACGAACTTGACACGTGTCCCATGTAGAGCTTTGATCTCTACGCATGGTGACACGTGTCCCACTACTTCAACAAAATGGGTAGAGCACGTACACACGTCCCTCGATAAGTGTGGCATGAAAGCCACGTAAGCAGACCACGTTCCCATGTAGCCAGAAAAGATCGGGCGTAAAAAAATGATCCAAAGTATACTTCCCGCGTAAAGTGGCAAACTGGGCGTAAAATAACCCAAATAGACTTCATGCGTAAAAGTGGCTGAAAAACAGCCTTGAGCGTAAAATTAGCTCAAATAAACTTTACGCGCACAACAGCTTTGAGCGTAAAAAGCTCGAATAGCTTCCGTGCGTAAAAGAAATCATCTCTTGAGCGTAAAGTAGCCCATCTGCACACTATGCGACGAGTATTGGGTTTGGTGTAAATCAAATCTTCTCGACTTCTGTGCTGTCTGCTGTCAGACAATCATTATGTCAGAATAGTATCACGCATATTAAATGCATGATCTGACAGCCTGTCTCCAGCGTAAAATTTTGAGGATGGATCTGGCGTAAAGTAGCATGCGTAGAGTTTTACTCTGTTTAATCTCTGCGTAAAATCTGAGTTTGACTCTGCCTGACCTGCGTAAAGTTCTCAACTTCTTTGACTTGGTCTATAAAGTACTTTTTTACGCTCCTACAGACACCAGTAGAAAATTTTGCTAATTTTGTTGTATTTAGCGACGAATATAAAAGACGTCACTGAACGTCACTATCAGCGACTTCCAGCGACATGCATTATTATTTGGAAAGAAAATGTTGCGGTTTCGTCGGAGAACTTCGTAGTTTTTTTGAAACAACGACGTTTATTGACTCATCCACTTGAATGTCGCCAGTATATTAGTGGACAGCGACGTTTAGCATCGTCCTTTGCCGACATCGCTAACTTAATTCATATAGGGTTGCTAGGCGATCGACTTTTCATTTTCTCCCAAAATTTTCAATTTCGTGCTCTCCTAAAACTTTCTCTCCCCTCGCCCCTCTCGTCTCCGGTGACCCCTCCCCCCGGCGAACCCCTGCCTCCGATGCCGCTCTCGACTTCGACGACCCCTATTATTGAAACATTATCGGACAAACTCTTTTTATAGCTATTTGGTAGTGGATTTATTTCCACCCCCGCTGTTTCATGTCTTTTTTATCGTTGGATTCTATTTGTTTGATTATTGTAGTGTCTTTTCATCGTTTGTCTTTATATTGGTTTATCAGTGTTAAGTGTTCCACTGAAGGATAAAAAATTTTATGGAGGGTTGCTCCGGGTCTATTATTTATAAAATATAATTTAAACTGCAGGTAGATTCTGGATGGAAAAGCAAACAGAATTCTGATTTTTTTTGCATTTTAGCGACGTATAGCGACATTCAGCGACGACTAGCGACGCAGTTATATGTTGCTAAACATGTATCGGGACGTCGCTAGCTTGTATCGTAGACATAGTAGACAGTCGCTAACTTGTTGACATGGCAAACTAGCCATGTCAGCAAAGTAGTCAACAAATGTCGCAAAATATGCCGCTAATCATGTATCTGAACGTCACTAGCCTATATCGTAGACGTCGCTGACAGTCGCTCGACACCGGTAATTTGCTGACATGGCAAACTCGCCATGTCAGCAAATTTATCACTAAACGTTACTAATTATGCCGCTAAACACTGAACTGACGACGACGTTTAGCAAAGAATAGGTGTGTCGTTGGATAGCAACACTGCGTCGGTAAACGTCGCTACCCACTTAAATGTAGCGACGTAACTACGCCGCAAATAAACGTCGCCATGGCAAGAAATAGCGACGTATTCTGTGGTAGCGACTCGAAAATACGCGATAAGAAAAAATTGTCGCTAATTTCGTCGCTAAAATAAGATAGCGATGTTTTATTCACTTTAGCGACGTTTTTAGACGTCGCTAATATGACTTATTTTGGTAGTGTAATTACTAATATTTAATTAACCTTACGACTATACGAATCTAGCTACTTGAATATTTTATAATGCATATCAATGTTAACAAAATATAAATACTTTGATTATGTAATACTTACATAGCTCTGGGACGCCACTCGTTGATGAGCTTCACGTCCTTCCGATTGGTAATCAGGAAGACGGTCACCATGGTAACATCACCGCCCCTCTGTACCTAAAAATAAAATATTAATTATTATTAGATACGAATATATTTATCCTATTATTCCTCAAAAGTAAATATATTTATTAAATACAATAACATTCTATTCGACGTAAATATTCCGTTATCGGTATCAACACACCAAACTATTTGTCGGCTTTGCTCCTAGTCGCCTTGCATTTTGTCGATCTTTTCCTGTATTACTCGTCATTGAATCTAGCCTTTATTAATTGTAGTCCACTGCTCAAGTGTAATCCATCCTTGGATCGGTTGACCCGATCGATGATGAGCCTTCTGATCGTTGATTGCATCGTAGATTAGCTTGGCAGCAACCTTGAGAAACTGTCCCTCGATCGTTGTGGTCTGGTGTGGTGGGTAATAATATTTTGCTGCAAAACATTAGAAATTAATGTGTTAGCATAATAAAAGATATGTATAAAATTGCTCAATTAAAACTAAAATCAAATTTACTTAATTTTACCTTCAAGTACTCAAACAAAAAATGCTTCCTTTCATCGGAAGTATCACTATAATTGATCCAAGGACCACCATAGTTGTATCTAAGAAATTGGTCAAGTGCTCTCTGTACTGGCGAGGTTCAATACATATACAAAGATAATTACATTTAAGGAACAAGTGAATATATATATATATATATATATATATATATATATATATATATATATATATATATATATATATATATATATATATATATTGTCATAACCCGTACCCGCTTTTCGGGATACGAGTGCATGTCCAAGCCAGCCTACGCTGCAGTGTCGACGGTAGAACGCTGTCAAGGCCATGATGCTCAAATCGCATAAAATAATAATTTTCTGCTCATTCACAATAACTAAATTAAATTTACAATATTCAGAAGTTTTACTCTTGAAGAAAAATAGAATATCTCACAATATTGAATCAATACTTCTATCTAACTAGTTTTCTAGGATTTTGGCCTTCGAGTCTCTATCTCCCCCCCCCCCTCCCGTATGATCCATAGCACAAAAGTAGGAAGCACGTCATCCTCACCTATATCAACGATCCAGTCAGTAAAGGAGCAAAGTACAACCATATTGTATTTAATGTTGTTAGCACAAAATAAGCTAGAAACAATGAGAAGCAGTAACGATAAAGAACATATGAAGAACTAGCAAGATATGAACTAGACATATAAAGTAATAATCATGAACGAGTAAATAATGGAAAAGGAACATGAAGATAAAGAACCGAGCTAAGATCATGAACAATGAAAACAACTATGTGTGTGTGAAATACCTTTCGATATGTGAACGGCTAATATGGCACATCATATGACGGCTATCCACAATAATAGGGTACGGCTAACTTATACGTGCGGTGTATGACTTAGCTATCCACAATAACAATATTTGGGTGTGTTCACATATCAACCGAGTATTTCCCCCTCCCGACTCTCTAATAATCAATAATGGTCAATGATATAATAAGAAGGGTACAATAAGCCTACCGTGTCACCATCGTGTCTCAATATGGAATATCAAACAAGGAAATAAAAAAAATTATAATGTACCAAAACATAACGCAATACTGTACTTGCCTAAACCCTTGAACAAACTGTAGTCATAAGTCGAGGATGAGGGGAGTGCTGATCTAGAAGCTATCAACCCATAACGCACATCGAACCACGAATCATGCACGAAAACCACAAGTCAATTCTAATATTCTAAGTCTAAAATAATAGAATATGTGGCTAAGGGGTTAACTTATCTAATAATAATTAATTTTGAAATAAATTACTTAAAAACCTAATTTAAGCTAATAACAATCTCAATATAATTTAAACAAGGAAGTTTGGCCATAAAAAGTAATTTTTCTAATTTTGAAAACAATGGCACGTAAATCGAGACGTACCGTTGACTATCTAGTCAAACATCATGAACACTAGATTTTGAAAGTTTATCTTGGTAGATTTCAGTGCCACAAGTGCACCGGAATTGACCGTACCACAAAATCATGCTTTGGAAAAGATATCGCCGTTATGGCTAACCGTGACCAAATCGGAATTTACCGATCAAATCTAAGTTTAACTTAAATAATAAAATAGTAAATGAAGCTCTAAAAATTTAGAAACATTATATGTCGAAGATCATCGTGTTAGCTTTCCAAAACTTCAAACGGATCACAAATCGGAGTTCGGGATCTTTCGGGATCTCGAAAACCGTACGACGTGTCGAGTTTTGGACAAGCAACACTAAAATAATTCTTCAAAATTTCAGAAGCAAAATCTGATAAAATAAAACATATATTCAGAAATCTAACCTCAAGAAAAATCCAAAAAAAATAGCGCATGAAAACGAGGTCGGAGCTGTTCGCAATCGACTCGGGAAGTCGGAGAATCTCCGAGATAAAAAAGCTTCAAAATCGGCCAAGGAAATAGGGTTTCTGGAAATTTTGCGATAATATATATAGAGAGAGAGGGAGAGCGGCTTGAGTCGGTAGAGCCGCGGCTCTGGCTTGCCACGTGGCACAATCGTGTGCCACTCGCCCAGAAACGGACGGCTAGATGCCCACCCGGTTTGGGCTGAGCCGCTAAGGAGCCGGCTTCCTAATAAGGAAGCCATTGCCCAGTTAGCTGCCTATGCAGCTGACAGCTGGGCCCGCCCCGCTCGGCCTGAGCGACTGACAGGTGGGCCCGGCACTGCTGACTTTGCGCTGACTGGGTATGTGACTGGTTATTTATTTCAGAAATTGATTTAAAAATCAATTTAAACCCAAATAACTCCAAATTAAATCCTAAAAATTCTAGAAAATTTTAGAAAATTACGGAAAATATTTCTAACCTCCTAGAGCCTAAATAAAAATACCTTGTCTCAAAATAGCCCCGAATGGCCATATGGTAAATCATGGAAGTCGTTAAAATATATAAATCTTCAAAAAATAATTATTTAAAAATATCTAAAAAATTATAGTAAATTATAAAATAGCTATAGAATGCTTATATATCCTATCTAGAGTCTAAAGAAAATAGTGAGTCACAAAATAGTCTCAAATGAACCTATAGTAAATATTGGAAGCCTTTAGACATATATAAAACTTAAGAAATAAATATAAAAAATTCTCTAAAATCATAGTAACTATAGAATAGCTATCTAATACTTATTGTTCAACCTATCTAGAGTCCATCTAACCACAATGTGGTCATAGCCCTCCTACAAGCTTAGGCCTGACCCCTATTGGCCAAAAGTTAATCATAAAATATCCAAATAAAAATATATAAAAATTTGGAAAGTGGGCTTATATATATATATATATATATATTTTTTTTTTTATAGATATATATATATATATATATATATATATATATATATATATATATATATATATATCCAAATATCCAAATATATATATATATATATATATATATATATATATATATATTTGGATATATATATATATATATATATATATATATATCCAAATATATATATATATATATATATATATATATATATATATATATATATATATATTTGGATATTTGGATTATATATATATATATATATATATATATATATATATATATATATATCTATATATATATATAAATATATATATATATATTTATATATATATATATATATATATATATATATATATATATATATTCATATATATAATATATATATATATATATATATATATTCATATATATAATATATATATATATATATATATATAATATATATATATATATATATATATATATATATATATATATATATATATATATATTTTATATATATATAATATATATATATATATATATATATATATATATATATATATATATATATATATATATTTATATATATATATATATATATATATATATATATATAAGAACGAAAATGCAAACTAAGTAATTGAAGCAAATGTAAGTCAGTTAACTTACTTTGTAGGTCCGTCGGGCCAGATCTCCATCATCGTCTCGTTTGGAAGAACACTTGGAGGATCATCAATTGGAGTGACCTCGTGCATCTTCCCCCATCTCCATGGTAGCGATAGCAGTAACGGAAGTAACGCTAGACTTAGGAGTACTTGCCTCCGATCTGGAACTACTCAACCCAAGAGTAGTGCCATGTAGGGATAACGTAGTCAGAGATGTGGTCGGTCGGTAAATAGGAGTGCTAGAAGATGAATATCATAATCTAGTACCGGGTGCCAGAGGTAATATAGAAGATAGATCAGCCCGTACCCGAGGAACTCTCCCAGTACTGGGTCATCGTGGGTAGGATCCGCGTCGTCCTTTCAAAACTGAGAACAACATATGATGATAGGAGAAAGGAACACATACACACATATAAAAAATATAAAGAAAGTAAAATGACCAAAGAAAATATAGTAGCAAGTAACAAGTCAAAATGGATAATAATGCAAGTGTTTAGTTTACATTTCCGCATTCTATTGTACATGTTACAAGTTAAATTTAATTTCAATCATCATCTGAAAGTTCATCTTCTTCGTCTTCGTCTTCGTCTTCCTCTTCGTCCTCTTCCTCATTGTCATCTACTTAGTCTCCCTCTTACTCTACTAGTACCTCTTCTATTTTATTAGGTGCATAATGAGTAACTTCTTTCGTAGAATCCATGTACATCTACTATATTTGTTAAAAGAGGTAGCTCGTCCTTCTGATAGTCTATTTTGTCAACCTCGAAGGTATTTCTAGCTTTAGTCTTGTAAACTGCCGACTAATCTGACCTTGATGATTCGCGCTTAGGATAACTTGTGAAGTATAAGCTGAGCCTGAATTGATAGGACAAACGATTCATAGTGTAAATCCCAATTTTTTTAATAATTAGGTTATTAAGAAATTTTAATTAAAGGAATAAATATGTATATGTATATTATAATTTGGAAAATATGAGTGTATAAATGATTGGAAAATATTATGTATAAATATGTTTACATCCTTAAAACAATAACTGTAATTATAACAATGATCATAAAAATATAGGAAGTAATAATAAGTATAATAAAATAAATAAGGATAAGTGAATATATATAAAATGAAAGTTTAAATTATAAAAGAAAATAATCTATGAAAAGAAATAGAAAAAAAGAAGAAATTTACCCGAGTGCAGCTGCCAAGAAACTGAGCTATCAACCGACAAATTCAAGCCAATAATTGTGAAGAATAAAATCTTATAAATTCTCTCAAAATCTTGGATATAAAATCCTAATCTAATCCTTTCTTCATAAATCTTAATGGAATTTAAAGTAAATCGAATATAAAAATCCAAAATTCCTATAAATATCCATCGACCCACCCCTTATTTTGATAAGACGCTTGAGAGAATTTCCCCCGAGAGTCTCGTAACCATCCAGGACCCTTCGTCTACCCTTCGTGAGCTTTCCCAACATCCCTTCGACCAACGAACATCAGAGATCGACTGAATCGTCGCCTAATGCTGCGTTTGCACAGGCTGTACAGCACCCGCACAATCGTCAAGCTGAGTTTGTGGCGAGTTTTTTCGTCGCTCGGTTGATCATTTCTCGAACCGAAAACATTGGTACGTTCACAACAGAAACACCTATGAATCCTGTCAATTAGATTTAATTTATATTGCCCATAATTTGTGAAAAAATGTATCAAACTCTCAAAAAAACTGTTCTTCGAGAGGTGTAAGAATAGATCAGAAACAGTCTCAACTACCTCAATTGGAAGGAAAGTTTCTTCCAAATGAATAACCAAAGTTTGATTTTAGCTTTTTGATAGGAAGATTATATAACCATGATTAAAATCCAGTAATTAGTTTAAACTAATTTGGATTAAAACTCAAGAAAATTAATTTGAAAATAGAGGAAAAATAGTCTTATAAACTTGAAAAACTCTGATACGGAGTCCGTCTCGACAAACTGGAAGACTTTGTGATGTACCGTTTGCTTCAGTAGGTGTGTATGTTATTCTCCGATGTTTGGGCTTTGACAAAATTCAAATTGGTTGCATGTGCGCGACTAATTTGACCCGTATCCATCAAAATTTATCATTTCAGTATTTTTGCAAATTATCTAATTACTTTTTCTATGCTAGTCATGTTATGACGGGACTTGTGCCATTAGACTCGCAGCGTTTGACTTGTCCCGTGGGTCTAGTTTAGTCTGATTCTGGGATAGTCTACTAGATCGTCATTTTGTGGGCCCTATGATCCGATTCGACGTACGATTTTTTGATCGATTCATCGAATTCGAATTTGAACATACCATTGAGTTCTTATTATCGTCTAGACTTCGTTTGACCTACAGTTGAATTTAGAGAACTTTAAAGATTTTTTGGTTGTGCTTTTAAATGCAGTTTTTTGAGTTTAAACTCTAATCTCAAGTAAATAGCGTTCGACTGCCTCCACTTCGAATTTTACTTTCCAAAGTTTTTCCCCATAATCAAAGTTTAAACTTCATTTTTTGATAGTGAAGAAAACTTGTTTTACAAAAAAAAAAAATTCACTCTATCCAAAAAATACACTTTTTCTCTCTCATTCTTTCCAAATTGTTTGACCGTTCCGCCTTCGCAACCTCCTTCATTCTTCCCTTCCTCCTCCTCCATCCTTTCCAATTCCAGCACCTTCCTCCTCTCCGACCACCCCCTCGATCGTTCCCTTTCCATCCCCTCATCCCCACTCCTCCTCCATAACATCCTCGCGATGAGAAAGCATTTTCAAGTTCTTGACATCGGAGTCGACTTTCGCGACCTGAGAGTTCTCCATGCGAGCGACGGTGCCATATTCCCTGGTCGCGAGATACTATCCCACAACAATATCATCGACGAGGATGACGATCTTGACTTCTGTCGTGAGTACGGAGGGTGGCAAGATGGTCGCCTTCGTCGGCATCCCGAAGCACTCGATGCTCTCCGATCGTGCCACCATCGTCACCTTCTTCGACCCTCTTTGCATCTGCATCTGCCATCCAGATGTGCCCTCGCTCTTCTTCCTTATTCCTTATCGAGCTCCCTATCATGTCCTCTACCTCTGTCGTGAGTACGGAGGGTGGCAAGATGGTCACCCTCGTCGGCATCCCGAAGCACTCGATGCTCTCCGATCGTGCCACCATCATCACCGTCTTCGACCCTCTTTGCAGCTGCATCTGCCATCTAGATGTGCCCTCGCTCCCATCCCTTCTTCCTCATCGAGCTCCCCATCCTATCCGCCTCCCTCTATAAGAATATATTGTGCGACCTAGTCAAGATTGCACTCGAGAGAGCACGAAGACCCATAAGAAAAAGCTCATGGATCAATCATGCGCCTGAGCCTAAGTACCATTGATGAGGCAACACCGTTGATGCCCAATTGTCACGCCCCAGAACCAGAATACTGGAGAGCAGGGGCAGACATAGCCAGCTACGTATAACGGAATGGAATCCACACCGCTATACGGTCACGGCTGTCTAGATATGTGAGGGTTTCACTACAATCCATCAGTCTCTTAAGGTCATAAAATAGCCTATTATCTCAATCTCAACCAACTAATAATAATCACAAGATATCAGATCTCTAAATATACAATTGTAAGGCGTTCCATACATTACATATCCAGATGATCATGAAGCTAGTCGTTACAAAATGTGAGGACTAGCAAGAGTTCAGTCATACATGATCAACCCCCGGGGCTTGTCAATCATGTTTCAGCCCGTAGGCAGACAGTAAGTAAGTACAATCGAGCTAACACTTGCTCGTCGGCTAAACGCCTTAAAAGAATAATTTACAATATTACAGTGGGAGAACAAAAGAAACCCACTCGAAGCCCTGGTTACGCCTGGTGACCACCATCGGGCTGGAAGACAGGTAGATCCTTTGCTGCTGCTCCGGTATCTGGCCATACAAAACCAGCTGGGTCAGACCCCAGGAAGAGCAAGTGCCACAAAGGAGGCCACAAAATAAGAACCAAAGCCAGCAATTAGCACAATAATATAATTACATTATAAGAGACATAAATTTAAGAAAAAGCATGATGAGTAATTATAAAAGACAATCTTGCATAGAATCACTAAAAGACAAGACATATGGAAAAGCATGACAGGATGATATACGATGAGATAACCATGGGACTATTCAGATAGCTAGGTTACAACCCGTAAACCAAACAAGGATCGGGGTTGTACCCCTTCGTCTGAACGGAACTTGGTTTCTCTCACCATTTATCGGCAAGATAAATATAAGAAATCAGATCAAGTAACAATCTGGAGTGACAATCATTATAGTGACAATCTAGAGTGACAATCATTATAGTGACAATCTGGAGTGACAATCATTATAGTGACAATCTGGAGTGACAATCATTATAGTGACAATCTGGAGTGACAATCATTATGGTGACAATCTGTGAGTCATTCTGGCACAATCTTACAATCAATCAATTCTAGACAACCCTATACTGGACTAGACTCCATCCAAGCAATCACGGCCAATCATTGCCTACGGCTTTCTACATTAACTAACTAGGGTCATCACAATCCTAATTACTAGCAAGATGCAATGAGATGCTCCAAGTAGTCACAGGCCCTGCAGCTATCTAGGTTATCCAGGCAATCATTATAGTGACAATCTGGAGAGTTCAATGCATTAGAGTGACAATAGAGTTCAATCATTAAAGTGACAATCAAGAGTGCCCCACATAACAGTGGGCTAAAAATGTGCCCTACTCGTCGGCAGGCTACAAGTCCAATCATTTGCGGCCGGGATAACGGGATCGCCTGTAACTGGGGAACATCTCTTCATGACTAGTGAATTATACTAATTATTAACCTTAGTCCAATTTCGTAGGTACTCCTGACCGTGGTACTCAGGAGTCCCATCCTAGACATGATGCGAGACTGGACAAGTGGATTAACAAGCAAGCAAGAAAGAACCACCCACGGTGTCAAGACAGGTCAAGTTAGGTTATCAAGTCATGTCAAGTCAGGAGTGCGCCGTCACGTGCCACTATCAAGTCATGCTGGTCATGTCAGGAGTGCACCACTATGGGTCACTGTCGTGTTATGCTAGTTCCTTGTCATACCAGGCCATGTACAATAGTCATTCCAAACATGCGAAGTAAAATCAAGTTCATGACAAAAGGCGTAAGGATATAAAATGGGCATAAAATATCTAATAAAATATCAAAATACGGGTCAGGAGAATGCGTACGCACAAAAGCACGCACGTAGGGGGAGTGCATACGCAATAAAACACGCACGCAGGAGGACAGCGTATGTGAAAAGTCACGCACGCTCAAGGGGCAGCGTAGGTGAAAAGTCACGCACACTCAGGGGAGCAGTGTACGTGAAAGTCACGCACGCTCAAGGGAAGCAGTGTACATGAAAAGTCACGCACGCTCAAGGGAGCAGCGTACATGAAAAGTCACGCACGCTCAAGGGAGCAGCGTACATGAAAAGTCACGCACGCTCAAGGGAGCAGCGTACATGAAAAGTCACGCACACTCAGGTCTGCATATACGCACAAAAGCACGCACGCAGGAGACACGCTTCCAACAGGAAGCGTATCCAAGGCTCAGTGGCGTAAGCTAAGAAGCTCTGCACACTGCTCACTGTCTTCTCCAAACAGCAAGAACACCAAGGAAGAACCCAAAGCTTCACAAGTTCATAACTTGGCCATCCGAACTCCAAATCCGGATTTCCAAAGTTCCAACTTGGGTGAAACTGAAAGTTCTTCCACATGGAAACATCAAAACTCATAGAAAACCAACATAAATAGCTCAAACCATGCAAAATTCGAAAATAGGAAAAGCTTAGATCTACGATAATGGGGGCTCCAAATCACAAAAACTCAAGTTCTAATGTTTGTCTCCATGTCCTAAACTAGCAAATGGACAAAGAAAAGAGGGTTCTCATGTAGTGGCAAGATGCACTTGCCTAGGGTTAGGAGGGTTGTGGAGGAAGGAGAAGAAGAAGAAGAAGGAAATTAATGGTGTTTATGAGGAGAGAGAGTGGCAGGTGGGGATATAAAGAGGGGAGTTGTGGTGGGGATGAGGGTGTAGCATAGGGCTAGGGTGTTTCAACACATAAAACCGAACCAAACCGAACCATCCCCAATAAAACCGAGCCAAGCCAAAAACCCAAATACGAGAAATACCAAAATTCCACAAGTCGAGAAAAATAAAAATACATGCCAAAATCCAGATACGAATATAAATACGAAATACGGGAATGAGGGTGACAACTCTACCCACCTTAAAAGAATTTCGTCCTCGGAATTTAATCAAGGAGCTAGAGATTGTCACGACAAGCTATACTAAGCACAGGCAAGCTACACTAAGCAATTCAATCATACAA
This sequence comes from Iris pallida, assembly GCA_029216955.1. Classification (NCBI taxonomy): domain Eukaryota; kingdom Viridiplantae; phylum Streptophyta; class Magnoliopsida; order Asparagales; family Iridaceae; genus Iris; species Iris pallida. The sequence continues at coordinate 7,249,083 of JANAVB010027195.1, forward strand.
TCATACAATGCAAGCAAGGAAGGAAAAACGTAAGGCATAAGGAAGACATTACACCTCACGAGTCAAACAAGTCGGGATATCGCGATCGGATATCATCCTCACACTCCCACGTTTGACTCTTCCAAGGAGCGATGAACTCAAGCAACATGAACTAAACTGATAGTCTTGCGCTCGAGGTCTCTCCCCTTGGTCAAACAGGGACACGGGCCTTTCCTCATACGAAAAGGTTGGTACCAATAACCGTTTCGAATGACCTAGGATATGGCTCGGGTCCGGGATGTACCGTTGTAATTAGGATACATGAAATACGTCATGCACCCCGCATAATGACGGTAGAAAAGCAAGATGAGAGCACACATATACCTCTCGGTCGATTCTGAACCTAAGCCTGGGCTAGGGCAAACTACCACGGGTTCTGTTGCTGGAAAGTCTGGGCCTGAGTCGGCAATGGCCTCGGAGGCTGGTACTGCTGCTGAAACACTTGGGCCTGAGGCGGCAATGGCCTCGGCAACGGAAACTGCTGTTGCTAGTAAACTGGAGCTGGTGCTGGTCCCCTAACCGAGGGACTAGATACTGTTGATGCTGAATCGACTCTGAATGGGCAGGACCCCACCCTATGGTCCGGTGCCCCACACAACAAGCATAATCCCAGCGCCTTGCGACACTCTGCTACCACGTGTCCAGGCTTCCCACAATAAGAACAGCCTACGGCGGAAGACTGCGCTTGCTTCTATTTCTGCTGAGGGTACGTCGGGGTCGAGTACTGGACCGACGTAACTGAGGTCGCTTGCCTCAGAGTTCCAATAGTCAAAGCCCTAGCTGCCGGGGCTGGTGCTGAAGACTGATTCATCTGACTATGGGACCGCTCCCGACCTCCAGTCCTGTCCACTATTCTCTGATCAGAAGACGATCACTTTATCCCTTAGACGATGTGATATCGAAGACACAAGCCTCTGGAGGATGCAACAGCACTTTAGCAAGAGATTATGATCTTTCTATTTTCCTTTGAGATTAATTTGAAACTCTATTTATAGAGTTCTTGAAATAACTGTTTAGCAGTTATTCTGGGTTGCGCTCGCTTCAAGTTGTGCGCCTCCTGTTCACTTGCGCAAATGGTTGCACTAACTGTTGTGGACGCGTGGCATCATTTGATTGAGATGTGCGTGGTCGTGAGCAGTATAGTGGACACGTTCTGCGAAGTTAGTGGCTTGCGTGCCACGTCACTCTGTTCTGAATACTATTTGATCACCTTGCACGAGCTTCATCAGGTTGTGCGTGGGCGCAATGTAACAACCTGCGCGAGCGGTTGCACCAACTGCTGTGGATGCGTGGCATCATTTGATTGAGATGCACGTGGTCGTGGTCAGTGTAGTGGGCACGCTCTGCAAAGTTGGTGGCTTGCGCGCCACATCACCCTGCTTTAAAATAAGAGTTGATCAAATAGGTCCAACTTGTCAGGCTGCGCATGGGCGCAACTCAACGACTGACGCCTTTGACTAGGTCTTCTATGTTGTACTAATTAATTCTCACGCCACTCAATGACTTGCACGAACCAGCTGTCGGCATTAATTATATGCTGACAAAATCTTCTCGAGCGTAATGTTGCGCGGGATTCGAGTGGATTTTCCTTAATCTCTATGTTGTCAGTTGTCAGGTAATGATGATGTCGTTACAGTTTCTCGAGGAAGAATGCCACGTGGTGCTCGCGCAACCTGACTCCAGCGCAACCAGATGTTGGTGCAACCTGATGCTGTGCAACTTGATGGTTTGGAGCAATACAATGATTTGGCGCCATCTGATGATTGAACACTTTAATAAGTAGCGTAGCTTACTTTTTAGCCTCTACAAGACCCCCTTCAAAGTTTTCGAAACTTGAAAATACTTCGAAGTTTTAAAATACTTTGAATTATGCTAGTTTTGTCTGGATTGCGCCAGTCAACTCGAGCCCGATTCTTCAGCATAAATTGCGTAACTGTTTGGGCTATAAATAGTCGTACACTTTGGGCCTTTCATTTTTCACCAACATGACTTTCTTGAAACCCTACCTCCTTCTCTTCTTCATGATCTCCCTTGACAATGCTATCTCTTCTTCTTCCCGACTCAGAAGCTTCTTCGATAAACCCTAATGGCGCCCAGGAGATGTTTGCCATTAAAATCTTTTAATTGCAAATTTCAATTACAAACAGAACAATGTTACAATATAGGACTTAGACGTAGTCCTAGGAGTACACTTTTGTTTATCTGGGTCCCTTGTGCCGATGGAGCGAGTGGTAATGCGTTGACTCCGTTGACGATCTGACGACAGTTCTCGGTTCTCTAAAGGTCTGAGTTGCTCTGGGTGCTGGAGCTTGTGGAGAGGAAGAAGACGTTGAGTGTCTGTATCTGCCTCTATGTGTGTGTGTTCGTAGGTCTGTCTCTGTATATGTAGGTCCATCTAGAAGAAGGAAATGATCCCTCTATTTATAGCTTTGCAGGCTGGCTGCTCATGCACGCATATATAGGATGCGCCTGTTTGTGGGGATGCCACGTGGTGATTACTGATAGGGGCACATGGGCGATGCGCTCTGATTGAGGAGTTGAACTCTTCCTGTTGCCTTTGTGGACTGCGGCCGAGCTGACACGTAACAATGGAGAGAATTTTTCAGTTGCTGAGATCTTGGGTGATTAGCACCCCTTCATAGGCTGAATCGAGTCAAAGGACACGTGTCGTAGGTCCATGGCTCGAAGATCTCGGATTTGGTAGGGAGTGATCTGATAGGATGCGCCTGGGATTGGGCGCATGAGGAGACTTTGGTTTGTAACCGTTAGGAGTCACGAACCAGTCTGGGCGCACGGCTTTTGAGGCGCATACGAGGCTTCAGTAGTGACATGACTTCTGTCTTTAGGGATCAGAGAAAAGTCCGAGGCGCATGGCTTTTGAGGCATATGCAGAGATTTGGGCGCATGGCTGCGGAGGCGCATGCGAATGGTTGGACGGCCACATGGCTTGTAACCGCCGGAGGAAAGTAATGATGATGCTGACGTCAACGATGCTTCGTCTTCGGAAAAAGCTGTCAACTGTTCAGTCCTCGGGGGACGTGCTGCCAACTCTGTCAGACTTCAGCATTTAATGTTCTTTGACGGGTGATGGGCTGTTGAATGGGCGCATCGATCTGCGTTCTACTAGGCGCATGTGTAAACCCCCCTAAATTTCTACTACAATTTTTTTAAAATATTTTTTGTATCTATTTTGTACTTCGTACGTCGCACACGAGTTCGCATTTTTATTTGCGTAACAAGCGAGATTTGTGTTTCGTATTGCTCGACAAGTGCAAATATGTGTCGAGCTACATATTTTAGAAAAACATATTTATTATAAATTTTATTTTAATAGGAAAGTACATTTCCGAATAAATGGGATAAATAATTTCTTTTGTATAAAAGAGTTATTTTGGATCCTCATTAAAAAAATATATAATAATTTGAAAATTTTGGTTTATATGAAATGTTTCCAAATGTTTTGCGAAATGTGAAATTTGTTTATTAATAAATTTTGTTATTTATAAAAGCTAGTTTATGAATTAATATTTAAGTATTTATCGTGATTTTCGAAATTAATATTTACTATATTTATTTAATTATGAAAATAATATTTGGGATTTTGTTAACTTTAATATTTGATTAAATATGGTAAATTAAATTGGAAAAGATTTTATTGACTTTGTTTAAAAATAGTTTAAATTAAGGATATAATTTATCTAGATTTGATTTGATTTGGATAGAATTATTTTTAAATCAGTTTAAATTAATAGAAGATTTACCTAATTGGGATTAAATCCTCCTAATCCCTATCAAACTGGGAATTCTCACCTCCTATAAAAGGAGAGGTACTCCTCCAGAAATTTTCGATCCACAACCAAACCGTGCATTGTGTCGGTGTCCCGTCTCATCCACTATATTTTTATTGTACAAATACATTGTCCCTTCCCGTCCGACAAGCCCGGACACATCTCGTGTCGAAACAGACACCCGACACGATACATCCAATCCGATAATCAAATTCTAACTCTAGTTTACCCCGTCTCCTGGCCTTGCTCATCGCTATCACCGCCAGGTACTGTCGACACCACCCTCATCATCCTCGACTCCACACAGAACCCCGTCACCACCGCAGTAGTCGACTCACTTCCGACAGCACCCCGACACCGACAACACACGAACCTCCATTCCAGTCACCCCCGTCCTCGTCTCCGACTACAGCCCATCATCCACCACCACCAGTAACAGGCCACGCCACCATTGGCAGCCACCAACACCACCGCAGCGTCCACCGCCGACGCCGGTCACCACCACCATCAACCCCCCCCAAATTTCAGAAAGAAAAAGAGGGGCGGGGGAAACCTAACCTCAGCGCCACCGCGAGCGTCCCTCCGTCGACCGTCGCGTGGACCCAACCGCTTTCTTCCGCTGTCGCCGCCACAAAGATCTCGGCAGTCTTCCACCGCACGGGATCCCTCCGCCGCCGTCTGTTGGCGAGCAGCCGCCGCCCGGAGCCGCAGAGCCGCCCCAGATCCTCGCCTCCTTTTCCACCCGTCGACCCCGACGTCGCACCGACCGTGCGCCGCCTCCCTCCGCCTAGATCCAGCCGCCTCCGACTTCCCTCGTCCGCGTTCGCACGAAAACCCCCGGATGGCCGCCTTTCCCTCTACTCCGTCGCACACAGCGCCCTCCGCCGGCGTCAGCGCTGGAGCCACCCCGCCGGTGAGTTCCCCCTTTTCCCCCGCGCTCTCTCACTCTCACTCTCTCCGGGTCAAATTTGGGAATGGGGGTGGTTGTTTAATCAATTGTAATTATTGTTATTATTAGTTTTATTATTATTATTATTATTATTATTACTATTATTATTAGTATTATTATTTTCAGTTTTTATTAGAAATAATATATCGTTTTATATGGTATGGGTATTATTAGGAATATTATTTAAAATACTAGTAGTATTATTGCAAGTATTAATAATTGTATTATTTTAGGAATTCTAGAAAAATATTTTTTATTATTAATAATTGCATTATTTGATAAACGAGAAATTTTAGTCCAAAACTATTTTTTTCTTCAAACATTTTTCCAAAAATTATTTTAACTAGTAAAAGGGTTTTTTTTAAAGTATAAATGATTTCAAGTATTTTCAATAATTGTCTAAATTATGTTACTAATAAGATACACGTTATCTTCCTAGAAATCCTATTTTGGTAAACTTATAGTTTTAGCCTAAATCGATTTTCCCACATTTTCAAAATATTTGTCGAAAATCCTATTTTACTAGTAAACATGGTTTTCAAGTATTATACGTATTTTCTAAGAAATGGTATATGTATTCTTCACACAAATTCCCCTATTATCGTCGTTGATCATGACTAATCCCATGTTTCTATTTTCTCGCGATTTGGACCATTACGTCAACCATGGCTATTGGACTATTGAGACATGGCAGAGAACACCGCACCATACCAGACGACACACCAGACAAGATACCTTGCCATTATTTACTGTTTATAGTTTGTCTGTATTTTATTTACATATCACTGTTCATTTATTTTATGTTCTTACAGTTCTAGATTTACTACATGTTCAGTGATATTAGCGAAATTGTTATTATCCTTTGATTGCATATGGACCTAGAGTTAAGGGACTACCGTCTGTAGTGTATTGCATACCCCTTGACACAGTTGTACCACGAGAATGTGTGAGATGAGTAGCATGTAGAGGTTCTTGCGTGTGGGCTGATCCCCCATGTGCATGCGTTAGGGCTAACTGCTAATAGAGGCAGGTTAGGAGACTTAGCAGTTAGTAGAGAAACATGGTCGTGGATGCGACTTGGTAGGGATATTTGGGTGGGGAGGACAATACCTGACGTATGGGCTTCGATTGCACTTCCCTTGTAGCCCGGAAGCTCTGCTGGAGATACGGGTATGAACCTCTCAGGTTGGCCACTGTCATTTTTGAATGTCATGCACTTAGGTCACTGGTGCCCAAGAGGAGACTATACCAGATCCCATTTACAGCCAGGGCTCATGCGTCGAAGGATTGTTTCTCAAACTGTATGTTCACTTTAGTTTGGTTAGATTACCTTATTATGTCTTATCACTTTCTTTGATTGTGGCATGTTTTATATTCAGTATTTATATGGCATGTTTATTGTATCTTGTTACGTCCCTCTGAGGACCTAGTTATCTCGTCAGGCGTGTGTGTGTTCTTGTCTTTCGCATGTGTTCTAGTCGTGGCCATGATTGTAACTATTCTCCGAGGATGATTGCGCTTTGATCGCCTTCGCTTCGCCGCCAAACTCATTTTATTTTCCATGTATTTTTCCTTACTTGTTGGAAGTGGATTTGTCTCCACCCAACGATTGTATACATGACAAATTCAAAGTTGCTTTTATATTATTATTTATTTTTGTGGATGAGATTTAGTACCTTGGTTACTGTATTTTACAGCTTATGTATATATACGAGGGTCCATATACTTCGTATGTATACAGCTGGCATGATTACGTTCTAGTCCTTCTATTTTGGGACTGGGGCGTTACATGTTTTTGTGGTGGCTCATGCAGGTCTAGTTTGCCGCTTCGGTTACATGATTGTACCGAACGGGCCAGCAATATAGGATTAGAGTCTAGAATCTCATCCACCTACTTGACATCCTTTCTTGACTTCAAATTCCGAACTCTCGTTCGACCTCCTTGATTTGTATCCTGCTTGACTCCTTCTACCGTAAATTCTTAGTTTCGTGTTTAATAAGATGACTACACTAGTATATGCCCATAGGTTAAACACATGGCTAGATGGATTACATTGACAATTAATATACATTGAGATTTTATTTGAGTTATAAAGGCATTTATTTTCCTAGAAATATGATTTTTAGGATTAGTTAATTCCAAGTTGGGTAGTAGCATATTTTTTTTGCTTTCAAAAGATAGTTGGAGTTTTAATTTTGCTATTACAAGGTGGTATACACAAGAGGACAGAAAACAAATTTATGATTTTTGGAAATAGCAAAATAGTTTATGATTTATTTGGGATATGAAACCGAATTGAGTAACATCTTTAAATTGTGACCCATGATTTACGGTTAAGTTCAAATTTGGATTATAATATGTTAAAGTTTATCTCAAAATTTATTAGAGAGAGTTTTAAATTATAAGTTATGATTTCGTAAACAACTAGAGAATATGGAGGATTATAATTTATGGTTTATTTGAGAGCTTGAGGTTTTTAAATTGAGTCGTACGATTTATAAGTTTATTTAATTTTGAGTTTGAAGGGATGATGGTAAAAAGTTTTGTTTAAAATATTTTGGAAGATATGAAATCGACTTTAAAGGAAAATTTAAAATTCAAATTGTGTCCCATGATCTATGATTTATAAAGTTATTTAGATTTTGAGTTTAAAACCTTGATTTTGGATATTTAAATTTTGGAAAAAGGGAGAATTACTTTTGAAGAGCAGTTGAGACTTATTGGAAGCTAGAAATACACATTTGAAGGATATAGAATTAAATTCGGGAGTTATTTTAAATATTCTATTTTGTAGTACGAATTTCGGCTGATAAACTTATTTAAATGTTGAGTTTAAGATTTGAGAAAAAAAAACTCTATTTGGCGATATACAAGGGTTGTTTCGAAACTGACTAGAGATTTAAAATTTGATTAAAGTTGACAGTCTACGATGATTGGAAATTTATTGAGAAACTTTCGAAGAACTTAAAACTTTAGATTAGATCATATATTGGTAAAAGACCAAGAAACAAGTAAGGTCACCCTAGTGAGATAGAAGTATTCCACAATAGATTGCCATACCATCTATAATTATGATATTGCATATACACAAGTATAGTTAGTCATCGACCAAACCGATGAACATATCTTTGACTTACTCGACCATTCCTCAAATCTAGATCCTTATTCGTGACCCTCTAATTGTTTGAAACCTAGAAATGATTGGAATCATTCCCTTGACCATACCCTTATCTATGAGACTATCTTCCCTCTAAAAACTGTGTCTGTAACTTATTTTACCTTGACCCACGAGATTCCTAATTATCTTTATTTCGTGCTTAACCTTTTATTTTTGTGCATTAATTAGTACCTTATGAAAACCCACTTTCTATTTTGATCATTTGGCGTTCCCCATCGTGACTTTGATATTTGGAGCACAACACTAGACTTTTCCTTCCAACAAATTTCACATGCAAGACCTAGACGAGCTCACCTTCATGTAGGTATATCATGTCCCACTAAAACACGTTCCCTTGTACTCTATTTTTATGGTACGATTTTCGGGTCATAAAGACTACTATAACCTATACCATGGTACCGTTATACTTTTGACTATATATTTGGACTCAATCACGACTCAAATCTTCGGCCCGATTGCGATCTACTAAATCCGTTAAATGCTTAACCTTGTGTTTTTATCTTGACTGCTTAACCCTTGTCATTTTATTTTCTTGTATTATCTTGATTTACTTAGACCCATAACACCTTTTACTCCTCATGCAATATTAGCAACACTTACTTTTTTCCCTTCCAATTAAATTGCTTTTCCATACTTCACTATGATTTCTCCATTGTTTACGCCACCTTGTTCCTTGTATGATTCCCTTATGCGAAATAAAATTCGATCATGACAATCTTGGGTTAGTAGAGGTTAGATTGGAGGACCCCACAACATGGATAAATAATGTAATGGTTAAGATAATTACGAGATTATGAGGTATAAATTGGACGTGAATGAAAATGTGCGATAAATCTAAATAGATGAGGTAAGGAATGATATATTATGTATTGACGAAACACCCAAGGATAAATAGACTTCCCGAATTTCAAACTTTATTTTAAGGTAACTAAACATCGAGTGAAGAATTGTCTAAAGTGTTGGTGGTTTAAGAACAAAAAAATTTATATATAAAATTTAGGGATGCAAATTTTTGGATAAAGACAATGTTGACGTTATGATGATATTATTTTTCAAGGATAACCAATTGTTGAAGAAAGAAACCTTTATATTTTGATTAAAGTTCTCAAATGATTATGAATAGAAAGTTGAGAAGAATTTCATTTCTACCATCAAGAACTGAGATTGTTGAATTCAAATCTTTGAGAGAGACTAATAAATATTAAAGAAATTTTTCAATTATGATGATAGAAGATTGAGTTACGAAGGTATACGGTTAGTTTTCAAGATTTATCAAACATTGCAGACGGACTTTTATTTTGGAATCTATGGTTGCATTGTACATTAACCAATAAATACAAATTTGTAGTAAGAAGGTTTTAACTTTTACTTGGGCCAAATTAGTTGAAGATTTTAGAATTCTAATTTTAGAGGAAATTATAATTTGGGAAGATATATAAGTGAGCTAGTATAATAGAGATTATGGAATTCTAAATTTGAGACTATTGGAAATTCTATGGTGAGATAGAGGAAGCTTGTAACCCCTCTTCCCGGAATTTTTATAATATTTTTATTTATTTATTTGAATTAAATGGTGATTTTTAGATTTTATAAATAATTATTTAGTTAATTATTACGGTAGATAATTTTAGCCATGATGGAGTTTGGAGTACAAGATGACTAGAAATCGAGGCACGGATAGTGCAAGGACGTGCTTTGACTAGTGTGTTAGCCCTGATAGGGAAGACCGAGCCATAGCGATGTCCTAATTAGGAAAATCAAGCTAAGTTACGACTTAACCCTTACCGAAGGATTATTTATTCATTATTTGTATTATTGAATTTTAGGGAACCCGATTATACCATTTTAGTCCGGACTGGACCCGAACTGAGCCCAAGCCCATGTAGTCATGCGGGACGTTAAATGACAGTCGTGTTGATGGAAATTTGGTATGAGTGTGTGGTATCTCCGTTTTATTTATTTTAATGAATATTTTCTAAGTATTCATATTTAAATATTATAAATATTATTATTAGTGGCATTTAGTGACTTCTGTATAAAATAGGTCCTCGTATATTTCGGGATTTTTAGAGTGAACATAATGGTTTAAACACACCATTATTGATTTATGGAATTTTATTATTATTATTATTATTATTATTATTATTATTATTATTATTATTATTATTATTATTATTATTATTATTATTATTATTATTGAGGATACTCGTATATAATATTATTTTATTAGCAGTGGTTATATTATAAATGTTATTTATATATATAGTTGTATTTATAAATGGGCTCTACATAGGAATGATACTTTGGGATCTATTTAGAATTTATGGAGTATAATATATAAGTATATATATAAATATATAGATATGCGTATATACGTATGGATATATATATAGTATTAAAATATATAGATATATATAATTTCTAAATATATATATAGGTGTGTATGTATGTAACATACGTATGTGCGTACGTGTATGTGTATATATAAATATATATATAGATATACGTGTGTGAGTACGTATACGTACATGTATATATATATATATATATATATATATATATATATATATATATATATATATATATATATATATATATATATGTATAGTGTAATAATAATGTATAGTGTAATAATAAAAAAAAAATGTATAGTGTAATAATAAAAAAAGAAAGAAAGCAAACACTGTTCCCTTGTGGGAACAGTGGATCCCCAAAACCACAACAACTCGATCGGGCCAAAGCCCATATCAGCAAACAAACCCACATCCCAAACTAAGAGCAGCTGCAACTTGGCCAACCAAGCCAGGCCATAGGCTCGAACCTCTCCCCGAGCAGTACAGAGCCCTCTCCCCGCGCTCTTTATATAAACACGAGAAAAGGAGAAGAGTTATCGACCAAATCTCGAAACACTAACCACCCTCAACGCCGCCATCCCAGGCCCTGCGCGCCCCTCCCACATGCACGCGTGCACGCCAAGAGCCACAGCGGGGCTGTCGGCCGGCCAGGCGCGGGGATCCGCGCGGCCTGGAACAGTAGTGCGGTGACTGCAGCATGATACCGCGAGGTACGTACATTCTCGGTCGAGTTTCTACCCATATAGTTAATCGTTTTCCGAAACATAAATTCCTATTCATAACCCACATGACCCTCTCGACTCTGCAGTAATTCGTTTCCAAAGTAGTCGAGTGATCGGTTTAGAAACTCGATCAAAACTTGGAAAAAAACTTCTGTCGTAATGACAGATTTCAGAAACCAAACACCCCTGTTTGACGTCATATTACGACCAATATATTGTGAGTATTTAGGAACTACCTGAACAATCTCGGAGACAACCTATTGGTCTTGGAAGTCCTTCTTGTAGTTTCTGTTTTTATCAATCATAGGCTAAGTTATTAGTTTTCAAAAATCAAGAAAAACCTATCTAAACTGTTTTTAAAAAATCTCAAAATTCCTCCGATACAACGTCCGTCCCGCCAAACCGGGCGACGTGGTCGCGAACCGAAAGCATCGAAAGCTGCGTATCGGCTTCGTGGTCGTGTGGGCTTCGACGGAATTCAAATTGGTCGCGTGTGCGCGACGAATTTGATGCTTATCCGTCGAAATTCACCGTATCGTACACTTTGCAAATTTCTCAATTACTTTGTGCATGCTCGTCAGATCGAGACGAAACTTGTGCCAACAGAACTGTATCATTTTTCTGGTCCTGTATGCCAAGTTTGGTCCGATTCTGAGACCGTTGATAAAATCGTCGTTTTGCGGGCCCCACGGTCCGACTCAACGGGTGATTTTGTGCACGGCCCGCCGGAATCCAACTCTGGACATACGGTTGGGTTCGTATAGGAAAACTGGATCCGTAAACATGTAGTTTGACGACTTTAGAGACCTTTGACTCTGGCACGCTTTTCGGTAAAAAGCGGGTCAAACGACGGACATCGTTTTGGCCCGAAATTACCGTTTTTCTCCTGTGTCCAGAATTGGACTTAAGGACAGGCAATCCTAGCTAATTTGACTTTTTTGAGAACATTGGTAATGTTTATTTCAGCTTCCGGGGACTGTTGTACGGGTTTTGACTATTATGGCACATTGAGTAGTTCAGATTGTCGGTTTCACCAGCAGAGGATCCCAGGCGAGTACAGTTTATTGTCTGCATTTTCGATATTGATTTTCACTATATTTCATTGATTGGTCATTGGTTATGTGATTATTTTCTAGTATAAATTGTTGAGTCGGGAATGAGAAGTACCAACGATGTGTGATCTGACCTTAGACAGTGTAGACAATGATTTATTATTGCAAAGTAGACAGTGTAGACAGTGATTTATTTATTACAAAGTAGACAGTGTAGACCGTGATTATTATTGCATTTAAACTGTGTAGATCATGATTATTAATTTGTAGACAATATTTCTTTATTTCAATATTTGCTGTAGACAGTGTAACTTTAGACAGTGTAACTTTAGACAGTATAACTTTAGACAGTGTAACTTTAGACAAAGTAGACAGTGTCGCATAATTGTCCCGAGACCGATCACATATCAAAGGTACTTCGAACAGTTGGGGAAAGTATTTTGTGTCTATTTATTTACTATTGGTTTTATGTATTTCCTGTTTATTTTCAAAACTCATGATTGATGTCTAACCTTTGTTTTATAGTCATTTTCTTTATTTGAAATTGCATTCAGTGAATTGTGCTCGTTCCATTCCTGACTGGAAACCAATATTTTCAGGTTAGCCGTGGATTCACTTAGCTTGGGGAGTGACGAGAATATTTGCAGACAAAGCCTAGAGACTAGCTAGATAGTTGAGTTGTAGTCATTCATTTATTTGTACAAGTTTATATTTTTTTACAAATGTAAAACTTATGATCTTGTAAGTTAAATTAATTTTGTGAATGATCATTATTGTGATTTGGATCTTCGTGGCCGTGACAACGTTCTACCGCAGACACTGCAGCGTAGGCTGGCTTGGACACGTCTCGTATCCGTTTAAAAAAAATGGGTGCGGGTCGTGACAAGTTTTTGTGGTGGCCCATGCAGGTCGGTCTTCGCAAATCATGCGAACTCGTGATAGTACTTAAGTTAGTTGTACTATTGCGAGCCTGCGACTAAGAATTGCTCATTCACAAATTAGAAATTAATTTAATTTAAGAGATTGACTAGGACTAGGAGTCACTTATACCAATTGACCGATGGGTAGTCTAGGCCATGCAATTTAGATGAGGAGTTATTAATGTTGATTGTTTGTCAGATCCCCATAGGTACACTATTATCTCTCGATATGACGACACAATCCAAAATGGATAGGTTATTCACTTGGTGAAATAGGGTTTCATAGAATTAATGATCTAACCTCGATCAATGGTGCAATTCCTTCTCCTTGCCCTTTAGATATCATCCTCACATCTTAGTTCGAATTGCCTCCCCAGTTCCTATTTTGCCCTAAGGATTATTATTTTATATAATTTCTGATTAGATTATCCATATACGGACCTCGAGTTAGTTTCGGTTCAAGTTTTTCCTCAATGTTTGAATACAATAGAATAGTTAAAATGTTTGTATTTCCTTGTCTTCAGTTATTTTCTCTCTGTTCACCTTTATTTTAAGGGTTGTGACTGATAGATACCTACGCTATATTCATAGTCAACTTGTTTGAATCTCTAGAAGCTCATGGATTTTTATAGACCTAGTTAAAGGAATGTTAGTTAACTCATAATGGCAGGATAGCAGCGCACTGTCGCCATTTATTTAAATTATGGAGACTATGGATTCACTGTGGCCAGCAGCGCACTGGCGAGGCACGACCCCTAGAGTTGAAATTAGTTTAAGAAAATATAGGTGATGGGATATTGCCAAAACTATCGCTAGTAGTCCTCTTTTGATCGTAGTTACCTTTGGGTCATTATTGGACAGAATTAAGAAGTATTCGATTTTGTATCATGTTTGAGTCACGAAACCAAGAGTTTACCACCGCCCGGGTATACGGACGAGGCAAAATTCTCGGTGAAATGACTTCAGAAATGATTACAAGTTTAGGGTACTATAGAGGATAGGACAGTGTCCTGTACATCCCATAAGATCCAAAACCAATACTAGTGGAAGTTCTGCCAGTTGGATAGCATGTCTCCCAACCTAGCACTCCGTGGCCCTTATGACCTATTGACGAAGATATCGACTGACACTAATAGGTTTACCTAGAATATGGAATTTAGAATGTCCATAACCCATTAGTCGACCAAGTCCTTGTGGATCAGAAGATAGTAGAAAGACTGTATAAGCAAGAACACCAGGTAAGGTTTGATTCTCACAAAACTCGAACTACTTGTGCCTTCTTTCAAAAATCTTGTATAATTATATTGGACGATCTTAACAAACGCTGCTGTTACAGCTTAGTTTTGCAAGCTCACTCTGTTCTCGAGCTTGATTCGAGACATATGTTTAGTGGGGACGCCTGCTAACTTATTGTCTAATCAGAATTAGTGTATTATGGTCTGATCAACCATGATGCATTTGGTTCGCTCTTCGTTTAATTATACTACGTGGATTGAGATGTAGATATTTCTAGGATCTCATCCGCTACTGCATTGACAATTTCTCTTGAATTATACATTCGCCTTTGGATCATGAAATTGTATTCAGTAACAACTTCCTTGAACTCTTTATTGTTTTTATCTTTCACTGATTTGGAAAGACGAAAGCTCGTGATGGTAGAGAGATACAGAGTATCCCTATGGCTATGATAGTTATATACACAAGTGTAGCTACCATCGGCCAATCATGTGATTGAGTTACTCATTCTCCTCTCGACCCTCAAACAACTATTGAAATCTTCTAGCCATCGAAATTTGAGAATGATTAGGGTTTTACCCTTAGTCAGAACGCCAACCTAGGAGACTATCTATTCTCAAGAAACCAATGTTGTGAGCCTCTAATTATTTGCTGGAAGCTTACCTTAACTAGAAACCCTTAAGCCTTGAACCAACCCTTCCTCGACCGAAGCCCACAATTAGACATGATATGAGTGGACAATAGGGTAATCATTTACCGTGACACTCATCCCGAGATTGGTTTCCAATAAATATTACTCTAGTTATGTAAATTTTATTATTAAGACCTAACTAGGGTTGGAACACCACAGTCACTAGCTTAGCCAATAGCATAGCTTAAATACCCTGTCATATTATGATCTACCAGTTGTCAACAGCAATACACGATCACTACAACTCTTGTGACGATAGTCTGGCAGGTTGACATGAATAGAAATTTACGACTCAGTCGTTAGAAACCTTTTTAAAGGATGTGCCTTAGAGTTGGTTACCCCATCGATAAACTCTATTATACTATAGACGAGTAGATCATCCTATTTTATCGACCATGTATCATTGTACACACTTGTTCTCCATTTATTGAGGAACGATCCTTGACTTGACTTAAATCTACCGTATCCCGATACGCCGTGCCTTATTCTCTATTAACAAAGAGTCGAGGTACAGTATCCGGACTTTTGGGAACCCTCTAACCTCAATATTCCTAAGACCATGTCCTATTTCTAAGGTGGGTAGACTGTAAGCCTCCTAAAAGTTTTAGGATATACGAAGATTACCGATTGAGTAGAATAAATTTTATTAGAATGATAGTTAGTGCCCTATGGACTACCACTTTCCATTTAGATCATTTGGTGTCCTCGGCCGTGTCATTAATATTCGGAGCACGAGACCAGCTGTTATCTTCCAACAAACTGCATATGCAAGGTCTAGACGAGTTCACCTTCATCTAGGCATATCATGTCCCACTCAAACACGTCCCCTTGCACTCTATTTTTATGGTACGACTTTCAGGTCAAAAGGGGACTAGATATAACCCTTACCATGATACGAGTATACTTTCCGACCACAAATAAAGACTCAACCTCGACTCGAACCTTTCGACCCAATATATGGTTGTGATCTACTCGAAGACACTACGCACGTGTCACTAGTGTGCCATTCATTTGCGTCTTCTCGTGCTACTTAAACACAGAAGTCACCGAAGACGCATTTTAGCTTTAGGAACCTAGCGAACCAATCCGACTGCCCATCTAGCTCAATCACTTGGATGAAAACCTATCCTAGGTTATCCTAGCCAAGTAGAAATAGTTTTATCATGGGGACCTTGTCCAGTCCATATAGATTGAAGCCCAAGGTTCATCCAACCGACGATTGATGTCCAAATAGAGAACCTAATAAGACCCAGTAAAACCCATCCATACATACCTCTATATTTGGATTATAAAACCGAACCAATTGAAATAGGTCCCTATACCTATTATGTAGTCTCCACCTCTTAGAGTGTGAAGTCATTCGTGGTCCTTATTCCATCTACCTGGAAGTCGAGATACGATCTGGTATTGCATTTTATCCATTGTTTGTGTATTTAAATAACCACGGGAAAAGATCACAATCTTGAATTCTCAAATCCCATTCTATTATGGAACCCGTCTAGAATTTCGAGAACGGGACTTCTTCATTGCATTGATTGCAAGCCCCTCAAATAAATAAGGGTTCTTGAGTTAGCAAGTGACTAGACTAGAGTAACCCAATCTAGCGAAATAGGGCAATGGCTCATAAACTTTCCATCAGTCTGTACCATTGGTTACTCTCTACCGCTCTAGAAACTTCTTATTCGCCCTTGATTATTTTTCCTTATCTTCCTGTCCTTCCTAGTGTAGAGTAACGAATGGTCACGCTTAGTAGAATTTATTAATATTTCATAGCTACTTGTGTAAATTGGTTGCTTGTTAGATTTTGGGTTGTTTGATAGATAGGGGAAGATTATAGAGGCCAAAAGCAATAAATATTTATTAGTAGCAATTTTTTTAGCAATTAGTTGGATGATTTTAAAGTTTAGTTACATGAGATTTGAGGGAGTAGTGTGACCAAAGGTGCGTAGAAGTCCTCGGAGTTGCGTAGTTACAAAATGGCTAGGAGGAGGATTTAAACTGTTTTTGAGGAAGTAAAAAAAAAAAAAAATTCGAGGAGGTTAAAGGAATGGTAGATTTCTTTTTTGAGTTTAAGGAATAGTTATGAATTAGAATTTCGAGGGCGAAATTATTTTTAAGGTGGGTAGATTTGTAACCCCTCTTCCCAAAATTTTTATAATATTTTTATTTATTTATTTGAATTAAATAGTGATTTTTAGATTTTATAAATAATTATTTAGTTAATTATTACGGTAGATAATTTTAGCCATGATGGAGTTTGGAGTACAAGATGACTAGAAATCGAGGCACGGATAGTGCAAGGGCGTGCTTTGACTAGTGTGTTAGCCCTGATAGGGAAGACCGAGCCATAGCGATGTCCTAATTAGGAAAACCAAGCTAAGTTACGACTTAACCCTTACCGAAGGATTATTTATTCATTATTTGTATTATTGAATTTTAGGGAACCTGATTATACCATTTTAGCCCGGACTGGACCCGAACTGAGCCCAAGCCCATGTAGTCATGCGGGACGTTCAATGACAGTCGTGTTGATGGAAATTTGGTATGAGTGTGTGGTATCTCCGTTTTATTTATTTTAATGAATATTTTCTAAGTATTCATATTTAAATATTATAAATATTATTATTAGTTGTATTTAGTGACTTCTGTATAAAATAGGTCCTCGTATATTTCGAGATTTTTAGAGTGAACATAATGGTTTAAACACACCATTATTGATTTATGGAATTTTATTATTATTATTATTATTATTATTATTATTATTATTATTATTATTATTATCATTCTTATTGAGGATACTCGTATATAATATTATTTTATTAGCAGTGGTTATATTATAAATGTCGAATAAATGTTATTTATATATATAGTTGTATTTATAAATGGGCTCTACATAGGAATGATACTTTGGGATCTATTTAGAATTTATGGAGTATAATATATAAGTATATATATAAATATATAGATAAGTAAATATATATATATATATATATATATATATATATAAAAAAAAAAAAAAAATATATATATATATATATATATATATATATATATATATATATATATATATATATATATATATATATATATATATATATATATATATATATATATGCGTATATACGTATGGCTATATATATAGTATTAAAATATATAGATATATATAATTTCTAAATATATATATATAGGTGTGTATGTATGTAACATACGTATGTGCGTACGTGTATGTGTATATATAAATATATATATAGATATACGTGTGTGAGTACGTATACGTACATGTATATATATATATATATATATATATATATATATATATATGTATAGTGTAATAATAATAAAAAAAAGAAAAGAAACCAAACACTGTTCCCTTGCGGGAACAGTGGATCCCCAAAACCACAACAACTCGATCGGGCCAAAGCCCATATCAGCAAACAAACCCACATCCCAAACTGAGAGCAGCTGCAACTTGGCCAACCAAGCCAGGCCATAGGCTCGAACCTCTCCCCGAGCAGTACAGAGCCCTCTCCCCGCGCTCTTTATATAAACACGAGAAAAGGAGGAGTTATCGACCAAATCTCGAAACCCTAACCACCCTCGACGTCGCCATCCCAGGCCCTGTGCGCCCCTCCCACACACGCGCGCGCGCGCCAAGAGCCACCGCGGGGCGGCCGGCCGGCCAGGCGCGGGGATCCGCACGTTCTGGAACAGCTGTGCGGTGACTGCAGCATGATACCGCGAGGTACGTACATTCTCGGCCGAGTTTCTACCCATCTAGTTAATCGTTTTTCGAAACGTAAATTCCTATTCATAACCCACCCTCTCAACTCTGCAGTAATTCGTTTCCAAAGTAGTCGAGTGATCGGTTTAGAAACTCGATCAAAACTTGGAAAAAAAACTTCTGTCGTAATGACAGATTTCGGAAACCAAATACCCCTGTTTGACGTCATATTACGACCAATATATTGTGAGTATTTAGGAACTACCTGAACAATCTCGGAGACAACCTATAGGTCTTGGAAGTCCTTCTTGTAGTTTCTGTTTTTATCAATCATAGGCTAAGTTATTAGTTTTCAAAAATCAAGAAAAACCTATCTAAACTGTTTTTAAAAAATCTCAAAATTCCTCCGATACAACGTCCGTCCCGCCAAACCGGGCGACGTGGTCACGAACCGAAAGCATCGAAAGCTGCATATCGGCTTCGTGGTCATGTGGGCTTCGACGGAATTCAAATTGGTCGCGTGTGCGCGACGAATTTGATGCGTATCCGTCGAAATTCACCGTATCATGCACTTTGCAAATTTCTCAATTAATTTGTGCACGCTCGTCAGATCGATACGAAACTTGCGCCAACAGAACCGTATCATTTTTTTGGTCCTGTATGCCAAGTTTGGTCCGATTCTGAGACAGTTGATAAAATTATCGTTTTGCGGGCCACACGGTCCGACTCAACAGGTGATTTTATGCACGGCCCGTCGGAATCCAACTCTAGACATACGGTTGGGTTCGTATCAGAAAACTGGATCCGTAGACATGTAGTTTGACGACTTTAGAGACCTTTGACTCTGGCACACTTTTCGGTGCAAAGCGGGTCCAATGACGGACATCATTTTGACCCGAAATTACCATTTTGCCCCTGTGTCCAGAATTGGTAATATTTATTTCAGCTTCCGGGGACTGTTGTACGGGTTTTGACTATTGTGGCACATTGAGTAGTTCAGATTGTCGGTTTCACCAGCAGAGGACCCCAGGCGAGTACAGTTTATTGTCTGCATTTTCGATATTGATTTTCACTATATTTCATTGATTGGTCATTGGTTATGTGATTATTTTCTAGTATAAATTGTTGAGTCGGGAATGAGAAGTACCAACGATGTGTGATCTGACCTTAGACAGTGTAGACAGTGTAGACAGTGATTTATTATTGCAAAGTAGACAGTGTAGACAGTGATTTATTTATTGCAAAGTAGACAGTGTAGACCGTAATTATTATTGCATTTAAACTGTGTAGATCATGATTATTAATTTGTAGACAATGTTTCTTTATTTCAATATTTGCTGTAGACAGTGTAACTTTAGACAGTGTAACTTTAGACAGTGTAGACAGTGTCGCATAATTGTTCCGAGACCGATCACATATCAAAGGTACTTCGAACAGTTGGAGAAAGTATTTTGTGTCTATTTATTTACTATTGGTTTTCTGTATTTTCTGTTTATTTTCAAAACTCATGATTGATGTCTAACCTTTGTTTTATAGTCATTTTCTTTATTTGAAATTGCATTCAGTGAATTGTGCTCGTTCCATTCCTGACTGAAAACCAACATTTTCAGGTTAGCCGTGGATTCACTTACCTTGGAGAGTGACGAGAATATTTGCAGACAAAGCCTAGAGACTAGCTAGATAGTTGAGTTGTAGTCATTCATTTATTTGTACAAGTTTATATTTTTCTACAAATGTAAAACTTGTGATCTTGTAAGTTAAATTAATTTGGTGAATGAGCATTATTGTGATTTGGATCTTCATGGCCGTGACAGCGTTCTACCGCCGACACTGCGGCGTAGGCTGGCTTGGACACGTCTCGTATCCGTTTAAAAAAAATGGGTGCGGGTCGTGACAAAGCTAGAGTACATTTATAATCATATTTGTTTTTGATAAATTTTTAAGGGGACGCGGAACGGAAGTAATTTTTGGAAAGAACAATTTATGATAAGAGAGATTACATGAATATTGATGATATCAAGGGATTAAAGAGTTTATTACCTACTTATGAGTTTTTTTTGGGGTTAATGTTAAAGGTTGATTGAGCTTAATCATTGATTGATTGTCATATACATGATCGTAATCTAAACTGAACCCATCAAATCTTTCTGTCCTAGTCGATCAATGACATATTGCCATTGAAATGTCGCTTGCCTTGCCGTCAAAAATTTTGTTTGCATACTCGTCCCAAGAAGATCTCGTATTTAACTCTTTCCATCCCCTTCGCCTTACCTACCCAAATTTTTTTTCCTAAATTTCGAGGACGAAATTCTTTTAAGTTGGGTAGGATGTAAACCCCCCTAAATTTCTACTACGATTTTTTTAAAATATTTTTCGTATCTATTTTGTACTTTGTACGTCGCACACGAGTTCGCATTTTTATTTGCGTAACAAGCGAGATTTGTGTTTCGTATTGCTCGACAAGTGCGAATATGTGTCGAGCTACATATTTTAGAAAAATATATTTATTATAAATTTTATTTTAATAGGAAAGTACATTTCTGAATAAATGGGATAAATAATTTCTTTTGTACAAAAGAGTTATTTTGGATCCTCATTAAAAAAATATAATAATTTGAAAATTTTGGTTTATATGAAATGTTTCCAAATGTTTTGCGAAATATGAAATTTGTTTATTAATAAATTTTGTTATTTATAAAAGCTAGTTTATGAATTAATATTTAAGTATTTATCGTGATTTTCGAAATTAATATTTACTATATTTATTTAATTATGAAAATGATATTTTGGATTTTGTTAACTTTAATATTTGATTAAATATGGTAAATTAAATTGGAAAAGATTTTATTGACTTTGTTTAAAAATAGTTTAAATTAAGGATATAATTTATCTATATTTGATTTGATTTGGATAGAATTATTTTTAAATCAGTTTAAATTAATAGAAGATTTTCCTAATTGGGATTAAATCCTCCCAATCCCTATCCAACTGGGAATTCCCACCTCCTATAAAAGGAGAGGTACTCCTCCAGAAATTTTTGATCCACAACCAAACCGTGCATTGTGTCGGTGTCCCGTCTCATCCACTATATTTTTATTGTACAAATACATTGTCCCTTCCCGTCCGACAAGCCCGGACACATCTCGTGTCGAAACAGACCCCCGACACGATACATCCAATCCGAAAATCAAATCCTAACCCTAGTTTACCCCGTCTCCTGGCCTTACATGTCGCTATCACCGCCAGGTACTGTCGACACCACCCTCATCATCCTCGACTCCACACAGAACCCCGCCACCACCGCGGTAGCCGACTCACTTCTGACAGCACCCCGACACCGACAACACACGAACCTCCATTCCAGTCACCCCCGTCCCCGTCTTCGACTACAGCCCATCATCCACCACCACCAGTAACAGGCCACGTCACCATCGACAGCCACCAACACCACCGCAGCGTCCACCGCCGACGCCGGTCACCACCACCATCAACCCCCCCCCCCCAAATTTCAGAAAGAAAAAGAGGGGCGGAGGAAACCTAACCTCAGCGCCACCGCGAGCGTCCCTCCGTCGACCGTCGGCGTGGACCCAACCGCTTCCTTCCGCTGTCGCCGCCACGAAGATCTCGGCCGTCTTCCCCCGCACGGGATCCCTCCGCCGCCGTCTGTTGGCGAGCAGCCGCCGCCCGGAGCCGCAGAGCTGCCCCAGATCCTCGCCTCCTTTTCCACCCGTCGACCCCGACGTCGCACCGACCGTGCGCCGCCTCCCTCCGCCTAGATCCAGCCGCCTCCGACTTCCCTCGTCCGCGTCCGCACGGAAAACCCCGGATGGCCGCCTTTCCCTCTACTCCGCCGCACACAGCTCCCTCCGCCGGCGTCAGCGCTGGAGCCACCCCGCCGGTGAGTTCCCCATTTTCCCCCGCACTCTCTCTCTCTCACTCTCTCCAGGTCAAATTTGGGAATGGGGGTGGTTGTTTAATCAGTTGTTATTATTGTTATTATTAGTTTTATTATTATTATTATTATTATTACTATTATTTTTAGTATTATTATTTTTAGTTTTTATTAGAAATAATATATTGTTTTAGATGGTATGGGTATTATTAGGAATATTATTTAAAATACTAGTAGTATTATTGCAAGTATTAATAATTGTATTATTTTAGGAATTCTAGAAAAATATTTTTTATTATTAATAATTGCATTATTTGATAAACGAGAAATTTTAGTCCAAAATATTTTTTTCTTCAAACATTTTTCCAAAAATTATTTTAACTAGTAAAAGGATTTTTTTTAAAGTATAAATGATTTCAAGTATTTTCAATAATTGTCTAAATTATGTTACTAATAAGATACACGTTATCTTCCTAGAAATCCTATTTTGGTAAACTTATAGTTTTAGCCTAAATCGATTTTCCCACATTTTCAAAATATTTGTCAAAAATCCTATTTTACTAGTAAACATGGGTTTCAAGTATTATACGTATTTTCTAAGAAATGGTATATGTTTCTTCACACAAATTCCCCTATTATCTTCGTTGATCATGACTAATCCCATGTTTCTATTTTCTCACGATTTGGACCATTACGTCAACCATGGCTATTGGACTATTGAGACATGGCAGAGAACACCGCACCATACCAGGCGACACACCAGGCAAGATACCTTGCCATTATTTACTGTTTATAGTTTGTCTATATTTTATTTACATATCACTGTTCATTTATTTCCTGTTCTTACAGTTCTAGATTTACTACATGTTCAGTGATATTAGCTAAATTGTTATTATCCTTTGATTGCATATGGACCTAGAGTTAAGGGACTACCGTCTGTAGTGTATTGCATACCCCTTGACACAGTTGTACCACGAGGATGTGTGAGATGAGTAACATGTAGAGGTTCTTGCGTGTGGGCTGATCCCCCATGTGCATGCGTTAGGGCTAACTGCTAATAGAGACAGGTTAGGAGACTTAGCAGTTAGTAGAGAAACATGGTCGTGGATGCGACTTGGTAGGGACATTTGGGTGGGGAGGACAATACCTGACGTATGGGCTTCGATTGCACTTCCTTTGTAGCCCGGAAGCTCCGCTGGAGATACGGGTATGAGCCTTTCAGGTTGGACACTATCGTTTTTGAACGTCATGCGGTTAGGTCACTGGTGCCCAAAAGGGGACTACACCAGATCCCATTTACAGCCAAGGCTCATGCGTCGAAGGATTGTTTCTCAAACTGCATGTTCACTTTAGTTTGGTTAGATTACCTTATTATGTCTTGTCACTTTCTTTGATTGTGGCATGTTTTATATTCAGTATTTATATGGCATGTTTATTGTATCTTGTTACGTCCCTCTGAGGACCTGGTTATCTAAAGTCCATCTATTTTGGGACTGGGGCATTACAGCATGGGGACGCATGGGGGCGCAAACTTATGAGGCGCTTAGAACTGATGGGCGCGTCTGTATGATGTGCGATCTAACCGGCACATCCGCTTTGCATGACACGTCTTTATCGGTCCGACTGTTATGTTCTTCGAGTGCTTTAAATAGCCGTTTCTTGGCCGAATTCGAAGCGTCAGGTTCGTCACCTATTTAATACAAATTTATTGCACAGGATTCGGAGAGCCAGCCACTTGGCACATGGGTTTGATTTGCCCGACCTATAAATAGTGGCATAGAGAGAGTTTGCTTCTCGTTCTCTCACGTACTCCCAAAATGAACTTGTTTGTCCGAGCACATTCTGTTGACGAGATGCTCCCGAGGGTGAAGATGCGACGCATTTGTCTTTATTGATGCACTTGAAGGTAACTGTTACATCCAAAAGTCGGAGTCGAGGGCTTATGAGGTAGGCGGAAGGTGCCTGTTGCATCCAAAGATCGGGATGCTCGAGCCTCGTCTCCGTTATGCTGGAAGAGCCGCAGATCAGAATTGCGGTGCTCCAATCATCTTTCTTGGGGTTTGGGAGAGCTCCTCCTCCCGCTAGAGTGGGTGTTGCCCATTCTGGTTGGGTTGAAAGCTGCTCCTTTAGCCGCGAGTCGATTGCGGTGCTCTTCTCTTCCTTGGTTTGGAGAGCTCTTCCTCCAGCTAGAGGGTTGATTGTCCACCCTCGTTCTGCTCAATAAATGTTTTATTAGTCGAAGCATTTGATGGCGCATATGCTGAGACTTCATGATGCGCCTGACTAAGGCGTTGAAGGGTGGCACATAACTGAGCTGCTGAAGGGATGCACATAACTGGGCCGCTGAAGGGATGCGCCTGGCTGAGACGCTGAAGTGATGCGCCAAGCTGAGAGCGTATGGCGGTTGCTGCGCCTAGTTCTGGACTTAGAAATTCTCCTTTGTACAGCTCTTTTTTAGACATATAATAGACTTTTATATGAAATAAAATCTTCTTTTAATGTCTATGCTTTTGCTATTTGCTGTGCCGAGTACTTCATCCGAGCTCCCTGGCACATGTAATATTTAGCGCATAGGATTTCTGGTCCTGAAATTCCATGCTTCTACAAGACCCCCTTCAAAGTTTTCAAAACTTTTTGTCAAGTTTTGGAATACTTTGAATAAGAAGCATGGTGGTGTCTTCAACGTGGCGCATGACTGTTTGGGCGCATGGATACTCCGTGCATCAGTGATGGGGCGCATGCTCCTCTCAGTTAATGCAAATGATAACGCTTCGATAACCAAGAAGATTAATGATGATCTTTTTTAGATTTATTTGCAGTTATCACTTCACAGAACCCGAGGCGACGGCTGAGGTCACACTTTATCGGTTCACGCGTACGACTGAGCCTATAAATAGGCGTCTGATGGAGAGAGAGAGAGTTCTTCCTCTCTTTGCTTTCTCTTTTAGAGTTCTTCTTTTGAAAAACCCTAACTTTCTTCTTTCACGAAATGGCTTCCAAGACTCCTCGCGGTGGTGCTGGTAAGGGGAAGGAGCCTGCGGAGTTCGTTGAGGAGGACGCTCCTGTCACCATTGTGACTCCGGCCGACGTTCGGCCTGCGGTGATGGGTCGGTGTCATCTTTTTTTTAGACGAGTTTGGAGAACATGGCTGAGTTGCATCATGTTGTTGTGCCCTAACTCTTTGCCGCCAATGCGCATGGACTTCTGTCCTGATGATGCGCCGAGGCTATTCTGCCGACGCGCATGGGTTTAGGCCCTGATTATGCGTCAAAGTTTTACTGCTAACGCGCATGGGTTTACACCCTAATGATGCGTCGAAGCTTCACTACTAACACGCATGGGTTTACACCCTGATGATGCGCCGAAGCTTCACTGCTGATGGGCATGGGTTTAGACCCTGATGATGTGCCAAAGCTTCACTGCTGACGTGCATAGATTTAGACCCTGATGATGCGCCAGGCTGCTTGACACACTTTGTCTTCTTAAAGCTTCTTGCCTGACTTTTGTTTTTGCTATGTCAGTGTCGATGACTATCCCTTTGCTGAATGAAGTCCTTCTTGATGCTTCTCTTTGTCAAATGGGAGTTGATTTCGACGAGGAGGTTATTAACCCCGTGAAGGCTGCTATCCTAATGAATCAGCCTTCCGAGAGAATGCTACAAATCCGAAATCAGTCGTCTATTTTCCTCCAGAGTATGATGGAGAGCGGCAAACTGAAATTTGCTGAGTCCGAGGATGTGACCTTCTTGAAACCTGCCTTTCTGTTCGGTGATCGACTGATCTCTACCGAGGCAAAGATACTGAAGATCAAAGAAGACTGGTTCTTCTATGTGAAGGGCATGGTTTTGTACATGCGATAACTTGAATGCCAATTGCCGCTGACGACCTTCTACCATTTAGCTTCCAAGAGAAGGATGCCCTGGGAACTTACTCCTTCTCAAGGAGGGACAGTGGGGGGTACTCTTTCGATTGATGTTACTTCGAATCAAAGGGATACCTTGGCCGCCTCGCGAGCCGGGCCCTCGTTCAGTTGCCGAACTTTGCGCCCTGGGAGCCTTTATAGTGAGGTCCCTAATGACACCTTTGCCTTTAGTGCTTCGACCTTTGCAAATCGGATGCTAACATCGAAGGTTATGTATCCGAAAGGTGGCTTTAGGGTTGAAGGTTGGTGTCACCATGTGCCGAAGTGGGACGAGCTGACCCTTTGGGTGTTATCGAAGTTCAAGGCTGAGCTTAAAGAGATTGGACTGACGGCTGCTATTCGTGCCACACAGGCCGGCGTGGATCTCAACAAGCATATGTTCCTTGCACTCTTGGAAATGTTCAATACCCAGACTGGCACTTTCTTTACTCCAGTGGGGGAGTTGGGATTGGCTCTCCATGAGATGTATGAGGTGTCCAAGCTTCCCTGGGGATCGGAACCGTACGAGGAATTTTTTCCGACAAACGAAGAGATCCTTGTTCTGGAAAAGAAGGACCCGGAGATAATAGCTGTTTTTAAAGAGGTGGCGAGCCATCATTATCTGATGCAACGGAAGGACAAAGGCAAGACTCAGCCTCATGTAACTGCTTAGAGGGATTACATCTTCAAGCAGGATTTGGCGAACTCCTCGAAGATCTGGTTTACGACTCCGCAGGGGCTGAAACCCGCGGAAGTAACTTCCGAAATGAGCCGACTAGGCGAGAAGGACCCCCATTCAAATGAGAGTGGCGAAGACGTGTACAACTGTTTCTGGCATTGTGTGCACCGGATGTCATCCAAGGCAGTGTTGACTGCATACTTGATGATATGGATCCGGGATTGTGTGTTCTCGGGCGGATCTGGCTCTGTGGAGAGGGTAACCCGGAACCTCATTTTGCCAGCGGTGAAATTGGTTTTTGGTCGCCCTTTGGCTCTCCTCCCCGCGATGGTGTGTCACCTGTTGTGGGATTTGAGGACTTTTTGTAACTTCACTTCTCGGAGATTTTTTTTTTATTCACGAAAATCCTTAATACTATTTTCCTTAGCCCATTTATTTTTTTCTTTTCTCAAATTAACCTATTGGGCTAACCTGTGTTTGGGCCAATTGGTTCCTGGGCTGCATTGGCCCATGGGGGAATGAAGGATTGGAATGTTTTATTTTAAATCATCAAGCCATTCCTTCTCCTCTCTTCTCAATGGTTCTATTTTGTGAGAATTTGAAATTCTGGATCTTAACTGATTTTGGCAGGGGATGATTTCATCTTCCCTCCAATTTCAATTCGGGAGGGGGACCCCATCTAACCGCCTATTTAATCCCTTTCTCTCTCCTTAGAATCGTACCATTCATTTGTTTCATCTCTCTCAAAATCCCTGCAGCAGAGCTCAAGTCAGACACTATGGCGGATGCGTGAAGGAGGACACAGAAGTTGGTCTTGAAGATCCTGGCAGCAACAAGGTCGAGGAGTATCTCCATCGATCGGCCAAGAGTTCGATCAATTCCTTGGTAAGTATCTAAGATTTCAATTCTTTGATTTGATTCATTCTCGACCAAACTTTGATCCGATTTTGTTCGTTTGGTTTTTGCTCATCTCTTTCTAAGGATTGAATTGATCCAGACTGTCTCCTCTTGGATTAATCTGTTGGAATGTTCGAATCCCTGCTAGACTCGATTAAGCATTTCCTGTGCACCAACCAGTGGTGAAGAAATGTGAGTATCAATTCTTACTTGTGCTCATTTAAATTTCTGAACCTTATTTAGATCGGATCTGATCTTTTGGAAATAGATCTGAGGATGATCAGATCTGAACTAGTTGCGTGAGCAATTCCGATGATCAAGAGGTGTTGATGCACCCTTACTGTTTGATTGATCTCCTTGTAGTTCCCTATGGCATCACATTGATTTTTGGATTTGGATCTTAAGCCTTCGAATTTTAGTAAGTTTTTCTAAGACTCGTGATTCATTCTTTTTGAAATGATCTGTGGTTTAGTTTGAGAAATGATCTCTGGTTCCCCATCATTTCCTTCATTATGACTCAGGAATTCAAGGACAGAGGCCTTGAGTCGTGTGTTCGACACAGAGTTGGTGTCGAGTCACAGCTACAGATTAGCATCTGGAAGGTATTTCCCCTTAACCCATTCTTTCCATTTATTTCTGTTGATATATGGTGTTGAGTGCAGTATTCAGCATATTAGGTTTGTTAGGATGTTTATGATAAAATGTTAATTCGAATAACTTGGTTAGATAGTCACATTGAGATGTTGTGTTCATAACTATATTTACCTCTCATGATTGGAGTAATGGTAGTGATAACTTTGTAAACTAGTTGTTGGAAGGAAGTATCAGGTTGATCCTGGACTTTATAGGAATTTCAGTTGTATTATAGCTGGTAATATTTTAACTGCATCTCTGTTGGTTTAATACTGATATGATGGACTGTGTTTAGCTGAGAGATTGAGACTTTAAGGGTATGTTTCCTTACATATAGAGTCATGATGTCCTGTGCTAAAGGAATTAATTATCAGTTGAGAGATTGCAATGTATCAGTTCTAGATATCTGAATTTAGCCTCAATTGATACTTGGATACTTAAATTGAGATACCTAGGTTTAGTTTCAGTCTTGGTCTGATATTGGTTTCAGTTCAATTCAGAAATTTTTGACACATGGTTATTAAGGACAGCCAATGTTTATTTATGATGTTACTGCTAGGTAATGGAACTTAAATATGTTTGACTCCACCGTTATTAGATTAGAAAAGTTCCTATAGAGACAGAGCTGTGTAATATCATCTTCATGAATGATTCATATCAGTCCAGTTCAGGAACTGAACCAATTGGATCAGTCCCCATGACCAGTAGACTCTTTAGGTTGTTAGACTATTTTTCTTTTAACAGTTAGCAAGTTGAGTATAGATGGCAGTTCAGTTGTACATTCCTTAAACCTTGTGTATGTATTCAAGAGTTAACCTGAACTTTCAGATCTAAATCTGAGAATCCATCTCAGTTGGAACCTGAGAATTACTCAGGTACTGATTTTTTTTTTGAAACTTGGAAGAAATCTCAGAAGAATCTGTGGTTTGGCTCAGTGAAAACTGAGAAAAGAAACTCAAGTTTAACTGTGATGCATCTCAGTTGAAACCTGAGATGAATCTCAGTTAGCCTGGGAAGAAATCTTATTATGAACTGAGAACCTAAAACCCAATGAGCAATGGTTCATTGTTCCTGATGTGGAAGTTCAAGTTTATTCCTGAACCATATGCATTGTGACAGGAGGACTATCTTTTTGAATCTCTGTTACATCTGGCAAGATTAGTTGCACTTAAAGTTAGTAAATACTTAGATTTCTGAATTCATTATTTGACTGGATATCTAGTTGTAATTGAACCTGGGATTTGCTCAGTCATGTGTTAGACTGATATCAGCACCTTCAAGGTAGAATCAAGACAGGATACTCATTCCAGATGTAAGACCAGAGTACCCTGACCAAGGGGAGTACTGATCCTAGGAGTAGGGTATTAATTCGAGTCCAGTGAACTCAGGAATCAGAGATCATTTCTCATGGTTCAGTCCAGTGTGTTGGCCCATTGGTCATATGGTCAACCTGATTTTAATAATTGATCAAACTCTGTCTGGATATACGAAGCTAGTCAGGACATCTCAGATTCTTCGACATGATCAAGATTGGCTATCCACTCCATTCAAGACCGAAGATCTGTTTGCCTACTCGAGTCTGTAATTCCTTATGCAATGTATTTTTTATTTTATTTGAGTCTAGGAATATGTTGTACACCGAGTCGTACTGGCAAATAGGATATCCCTAAAAGAGTTCAAAATGTTTTTAAAATGACCTCTCAAAAAGGTTTACAAAAAGGTTTTCAAAAAGGTTTTCAAAAATCACCAAAAGCTTTTTCAAAAACCCTAACTAAACCCTGACTTAACCCTAACAGAACTCGGACCGAGTTCGGCCAGAGTTCAGCCAGAGTTCGGTTGGTGGCCGTTGTGATTTTGAATCTTTGGAACTTGGTCCTCCTTCAGTTGCGGATTTGACCGAGATTTGCTCAAAGAGTTCTGCCCGAATTCTGACAGAAGTCTGCCGTTGGAACTCCTATAAATAGAGAAGGATTTCGATCATTTCAATTCACTCATTCACTTTCAATCTTCTCTCTATCTAAAGCTTTCAGTCTTCCAAAGAGTTTTCTAGAGCTTTCAATTTCAGATCCCAAGCCAGTTACAATCCTCTAGTCAATTTGCCAGTACGGTACGGTCTAGAAGTTTCTGAGAGATTGTAATCAGAAGGCTTGATTGAAGAATACCTCTTCACATTTGAAGTTGGACGAGTTCTTCGTATCAAAGCTCGCGTTGTAGAAGTTGTAAGGACTTCGTAAGAAAACTTGCAGTTTTTCCAATAGTGGATTCAACTGGTAGCAAGAGTTCTACCGACTGGATTAGTCCTCAACAGAGGGATACCAGTATACATCGCTGTCTTTTGCGTTTGCTCTCTTAACTTTGCCTTTACATTATTTCAGTTGTGATTAATATTCTGTGATTGTGCTGCTAACATTTTTAATTAACATTTTTCCGCTGCCAACTCTATTCACCCCCCCTCTAGAGTATTACGCTTTACTATTTCATTCCTACACAGTGAGCTCAGGAACCTGAGATCACATTCCTTTGGTTAGTTCAAATCTAGGAAGCTTTAATTTTTTGTATTCAATTCAGAGAACTTGAATCTGTTATAAATCCCTTGGGTTCCTTGAAGGTCCTTTGTGGGTAAAGGAACCTGGAATCAATGCAAGTTAGTTCAGTGAACCCTTAGATTCCTAGGAACCATTTCATGTACTGTTATTTGGGAACCAGGCCATAAGACAAAGGTTTCCTGTCTATAACAGGATCCTATTATGACATTGGGTTTCCAAACAAGTTCAATTTCTTAGAAGATTTCATTCATTGAGATAAGGTTTAATTGCTCTATTTTTACTTAAGGTATTTGAAGGCTTAAATAGAACTAATGGGATCAAACCCTTGACTAATGTGATTAGTCTAAAAACTAAGCTTTGTAAATAACCATATCTATAGTATTTAGCAAGTTAGAATTAAGGATTATGTTAAGTGATTTTCCTAGATTAAGAAATAACTATATTAAGTTGTTGACTTATCATATTATAAAATATTTAAATACAGGAGAACATCTAGCCCCGATCTTCACCCGTACTTTCCTGGAGCAAGGCAAGTACATTCTATGGTCTTGTGCATTTCATTATATCCTGTGTTTTCTTGATTGACACATTGCAACACGTCATGTACTTTCTGGTGCTCATGTTCCTTGTTCTTATTACTTGTACCTGGGGTGGGAAAATATACTATTTATGTGACCAAACCCAAGAAACAACTCAGGTGTGTTTAGCTTAGACCCCGTATCGGGCACGCGGGTCCTAAGCCGTACCATTCATGTGCTTTCATGTGCTTACCCCTAGCCGGTCACATACTTAGTTATATTTCAAATATTGTACACACATGTTCAGGAGATATATCATGTACTTAGTTCCTGTGATTCCTGAGATACCATGTTCTTTCATGTTCTTACATTTCATGTTCTTTTATGTTCTTACATTTCATGTTCTTTCATGTACTTTACACACCACGTTCTTTCATGTACTTATTCACCATGTTCTTTCATGTACTTTTTATGTTCCCTTGTACTTTTATATCATGATGTCTTGTTCATTACCTAGAATTGTACTTTGCTCCGCTCCTGAATAGGATATGTTGCAGGTATGCTTGCAGGACATTGTTCTACTCTATGGGCCAGAGCCCAGGATTTAGCTGAGCAGGATGAGGCTTAGCTTGAGGCTTCAGGTTTAGATTGCTTAGCTTTACTTTGAGATATTGACTTTAGAGTTCATAGCACTTTTCATTCCTGTTGATTTTGGTACATTATGATATCTGGATTTGTGGATTATGGTGATCATTCTGGGATACACTTTTAGATGCTGTGATTCTATACTTTCATGTTTATCTGGTTAGTTTTTCCTAGCTTGGTACAGCTTACTTCGTCGTGTCTAACGACGAAGGCTGGGCGTGTCCGACTCGTGTCCGATTATTCGGGAGCGGGTCGTGACACTTTTGCTGATGATGTAATCCATGGGAGATGTAGGAACGATAACTTTCCCCGGACTGAGCTACCATTCCATTATCTGATGGGATGGTTGATTCTGCATCACCCGAACGTGATGATTCCAGGTCCCGAAGAGGATCACGTTGAAGGTGACGCCTTTATCTGCCGCTTCTACAAGAGGAAGTGGCTGCACACCGGCGTCCCCGTCTGTAGGAGAGTCTTGTCTTATCTTCAGGGGTGGGAGATCGTCAAGGTCAGTCCCATCTTCAAAGATTTAGAGGCTGACCAAGATTTGGAAGACTCTGGTGAGGATGCGATCACTCGGGGATTTTATTGGTTGCAGAGTATTCGGCCTTCCCACTTGGTCTACTGCAACCAAAATAAGTATTATCTAGAGCTATATTTGCCAAGCCGGTTTGCTCGCCAGTTTGGTTACACCCAGCTAATGTTACGAAATCCCAGTAACAGTCTGGGGTTTGCTGGAAGTTTACTGAATGGAGCCCGGGGTTGGCAATATTACAATACCGGGTGCACTGGAGTTCGTTTCAATACACCAGTTCACAACCCTCGGCCACAGATCCTGTATTCGGCCGTTAAGCTGTATTGCGCTATGAATACTGTGCCTCCTGATTATGATAGGGGGACCAGTTTTATCGTTGGAACTCAGCTAGAGGCTACGAAGAACATGTTGGTGGCGGCTCGGTCATATCATCCACTAGAGTTGGCGGGATATCGGGCTGCTGCTGCATCATCAACGGAAGGCACTCGGGAAGATCCCCCCGATGGGAAGAGGCGGGCTGACGCAGAAGCCGGTTCGTCTGTACCAAAAAGGCTGAGAAAAACGACGACTCCAAAGGCTACGAGAGTGCCGCCTGTAATGCCAATGGAATCAGTTCCTGCTGAGGTAAAGATATTTTCCATAATCTGGCTCATTCTGTCATTTTTTTGACATATGCTTTCCTTTTGTAGGAACCGTTGAAGAAGAAGACCCGGGTTTCGAAACCGCGTGTCAATAAACCGAAGGAGGTGGCGAGCTCTTCTGATGAGCGCATTCCTCCGATTGTAATGTCTCCCGTGGAGAAGAATCCTGACAATGTCGTTCCTGCGGAGATTTCAGTATCTCCGGATTATGTCGGAAGGGAAGCTGAGGATGCAGCAGCTTCCGAGATGGTACAAACTGCCGTGGGGGCCTTGGATATTGAGGGTCCAGCAGACACGAGGCTTCCAGATGAGGAAGTGGAGTGGAGTTCGTCGTCTTCAGATGACGTTCATCCAGAGATGAGTGAGCCTGTTGCGGGGGCAACAGACATGATTGAAACAGATGAGAGGGTTGATTCCCCTCCTTGTCATGATGAGGGAAGGTCGGCTGCAGCGTTGTCGAGCTCTACCCCAGACTCAGCAGCGGAGGCTGAGGTGGCTGCCGATCGGGAGGTAGCGACAGATTCTATCCCCGCGGAGGGATTTGATGATGAAATTGAGACTCGTCCGCCGATCCTGACTCCAGGGAAGCTGAGTCAGAAAACAAGTGCTGATCTCGTTGCTCTGCCAGAGGGGGAATGTCCTGTACGGCCTGCTGATAGTGTGTTGGGGATGGATGAGGTAGCCCCTGACGTCGGTGGTCCCTCCGAGCTTGAGAACGGTAAGGGTTTGCTGGAATCCTCTGTTGCTCCTTCTACTTGGGGTACGATATCGACGCCTTTCTCGGCTCCTTCTGTTCTTTTGGCTCCTCGGGCTAGTAGCGAAATTCAAGCCCCTGTTGAGGAAGAGTCCGTTGATGTCGAGGTTTCAGCCTCGCAGATTGAAGTCGGCGGGCCTTCTTCCGGTCCGCCGTCTAGAGCAGCTCCTCCAACTCCTGCTATGTCACCGCAAGTTCTGGCGGATGCAGATGAGTATGTGAAGTTTATTAATGAGGCGGTGTATAAGATGCTGCAGAGGGGCGTATCGGCAGTGATGGATGCCAATGGGAGTTTCACGACGACAAAAACCCTGGCACTCCCTCACATAAGTCTGATACGTTCGCACCAGGGCCATGATCATATGGCCGAGATTCTGGAGGCATCGGTGGCCGAGCAGGACCAGCTGCTTTCTGAGTTTCAGTGTATCCAGCGAAATGATCTCTCCGCCCTGATAGACGCGGAAAAGGAGAAGTTGATCGCTGAGACTGAGTCATCTTATCCGGCCACCGTGGGTGTCTGGGAACGCGAGGTGGCTGAAACTGAGGCTGCAGTGGAGAGGCTATCTCAGTCCACGCAGGAGAAGGTAGAGTTTTGAGCTGCGTTGGACGCTAGTATACTGGAGGTTAATGCCAAGATTCGCCTCCTTGAAGACCAGCGGGCCCAACTCTTATTAGATGCTGAGCGAGTCCAGGCTGAACATGTAGCATCTAAGGAGGAGGAAGCAGCTTTCACCCGCCAGGCTCTTACCCTGGCCCAGCAACGGCAACAGTTGGACGAGAAGCATGAGGATGATACTTCTCCTGAGGCCATAGAAATGATGCGTCAAGAAGCCGAACGCCGGGTCCTGGCGACCGTAGAGACTCGGGCGACAGACTTGAAGCGTCGGATCGAAGAGCTTTCGGCCAACCCCGGGGATGTTTAGGGATTGTAGTCTCTTCTTTTTGTGTAATTTGCAATTCTTACTGGGGGTGTAATCCTTTACTTTTGAATAAAGAATATAGAGTTTTTGTGGTGTGTTCATTTTTGCTGTCATGAACTTGATGATTTGTGTGGACCTATTATCTTTTGCGCACCTTGGTTTTTAGGTACAGATGATAAGTTCGAGAGAACCGACATGTTTGCTCAGAGGTGATGTGGACGTGGCAAATATGGGGTTCAAATGATAGAATCTTCCGACTCAGAGGTGTTATGGACGTGGTTGGAATGACTCTGGGGGGATACGCGGAACTACTCAGAGGTAATGTGGACATGGAAGTTCTGCGATCAATGTACGGCAACGCAGGGGTTGTCTATACGGGATGTTTACTCAGAGTTAATATGGACGTGGTAAACATGATGGGTAGCGTAGTCTTACGGAGCGTAAGATTCTACTTTGTAGGGCGTAGGGGAACAACTCAGAGGTAATGTGGACGTGGTTGTCCTTCTACTGGAGGATAGAACGCCGCGGAACAACTGGGTTCCGGAAGCGTAAGATTTTGTGGAAGGGAATTGTACGTGAGCCCCGATGATTGGGTCCACAGACTCCCTTGTTGGGTGAAGATAGAAGTACATGTCTGAAGGATGTCAAGAGTAGTACTTCTTTAGGAACTTGCCGTTGATGGGCATCATGAACAATTCTCCATTGGGTTTGGCGAGGCGGTAAGCACCGTTTGAGTATACCGTCTCTATGATTAAAGGTCCCTCCAACTTGGGCTCGAACTTTCCTGGTGTCTTGTGAGTCAACACCATCGGCCTCCTGACTGCCAGAACCAGGTCGCCTACTTGAAAAGTTCTCTGCTTGACCTTCTTGTTGAAAGCCTGTGATATAAGGGCTTGATAGAGTTCGATGCGCTGTTGAGCTAGCAGACATTTTTTTTCAGGTGCCTCCAATTCTCGTAGACGGCGACGTTGATTGTCTTCCTCTGTTAGTTGATTTGTGATCGCTACACGGAGTGAGGGTATCTGGATCTCGAGAGGCAGTACCGTTTTGCTCCCGTAGACTAGGGAGAATGGTGTATTGCTCGTCGGGGTCCGTACTGTTGTGCGGTAGGCCCAAAGGCATTCGTCGAGCTTTTCGTCCCAGTCGCGTTTGTTGGATGACACGACCTTTTTGAGTAGCCTGACGATAGTCTTGTTGAACGCCTCGGCCAATCCATTTGCTGTCGGATTGTAGGCGGTTGATGCCACGTTTTGAATACGATTCTTGTCACAGAATCTGCTGAAAACATGGCTGATGAAGTGAGGACCGTTATCGTAGATAATCCTCCGAGTTACCCCAAAATGGTAGATGACATGGTGCTTGATGAAGCTGACCACCCTGGAGCTCTTCACTTCTGCCAGTAGAACTGCTTCTGTCCATTTGGAGAAGTAGTCGGTGATGGCTAGGATGAAGCGGTGTCCCCTGATGAAGGAGGGGTGATCGGTCCTACAATGTCCATGCCCCAAGCATCAAAGGGCCTGGAGGCGACCGTAGGATGTAGTGGTTCTGACGGTGTATGGATGAAGTCAGCGTGAAGCTGGCACGCATGGCACTTTTTAGCATAGTCGACAGCGTCGGCTGCCATGGTTGGCCAGTAGTAACCCATACGTCGCAGTCGATCCTGCAACTTAGGGCCAGGTTGATGAGCCCCGCAAGTTCCATCGTGAGCTTCTCGAAGGGCTTCGGCTGCTTCTTCGTTGGATAAACATCGGAGGAGAAGTCCATCATAGGAGCGTCGGTACAGCATTTTAGTAGCTGTATCGTAATAGAATCGAAGGGAATGCCTCCTGACTGAGACGGCTTCTTTCGGGTCTTCTGGAAGAATTCCGAAGACAGCGAAGTCGATGAACGGGAATCTCCAGTCTCGGACATTGACACCAGCATTTGTCGTCATGGTATAGGCCTTTTACGAGCATAGGTTGTTTTTAGGACAGACCAAGTCTCGACCAACTACCGTGACATAGTGTTGAGTCCTGAGGGGTGCCGCCAATGAGGCTGCGGGACCAGCCAGAGCGTCAGCCTCCAGGTTTTGTAACCGAGGTACGTGTTCAATGAAGAACTTGGTGAGGGTTGAAATAATGTTCAGCAAAACTTCGTGGTAAGGAACCAGATCTTCATGGCGAACATCGTATTGCCTTCTGATCTGGTTAACGACGAGTTTTGAGTCGCCGTAGGCTTCCAGATGATCCACCCCCAGCTGTTGCGCCAGCTAGAGTCCCATGATAAGAGCGTTGTACCCGACAACATTGTTGGAGCACGGCTTCGAAAGGGAATAAGCACGCTGAATGACCAGCTGATCGGGGAAGACTAAGACTACCCCCACTCCTGCGATGATTTGGCCTTTGGGGCCTGTTCTTGAAGCACCATCGAAAAACATCCGCCAGACGGAGCTTTCTTCGATGACGTTTGATTCTTGGACATCATCCGGGATGTCTTCATAGAGTCTAGAGGACTCTGGGATGGGGTGTGCAGCTAAAAAGTCGGCCAGAGCCTGACCCTTGACGGCTTTTTATGGAACGAACACCATATTATATGGCGTTAGCAGGATCGCCCATGTAGCTAGCCGGGAGTTCAATGATCCTGGCTTCGTCATGAGAACCCTGAGTGGATTGACTCGGGAGATGACATGAATTGTCTGGCCCGAGACATAATGGCGAGTCTTCTGGATGGCGAATACCAAAGCCAAACACTCCTTTTCAACGGGGTTGTACCGGTATTCGGCCCCGATCAGTGTTCTACTGAGGTAGTAGATAGCTTGCTCATAGCCTGCATCGCTGTTCTGGGCAAGCAGAGCGCCGAAGGAATGATTCATGGCACGGACATAGAGGATAAATGGTTTGCCGGCGACGGGTGCCACCAGGACTGGCGGGCTCGTCAAGTAAGCCTTGATATCGTCGAAAGCTTTTTGGCATTCCTCTGTCCGGACGTAAGAGACTCCCTTCTTCATGAGCTGGGTGAAGGGTTGACATTTTTCGGAAAGGTTTGCTATAAACCTCCGGATGTATGCCAGACGCCCCTGCAGGCCTCTAAGTTCTCGGAGGTTCTTCGGAGGGTCCATGTCAAGGATGGCTTTGGTCTTCTCGGGATCGACATGAATGCCTTTCGTCGTGATAATGAAGCCCAAAAACTTTTCGCTAGAAACCCATAGGAAGGATTTAGCGGGGTTCATCTTGAGTTGATGCGCTCGCATGAGATTGAAGACTGTCTTAAGGTCTTGTAGGTGATCTCCTTTGAGACGGCTCTTGACTGCGATGTCATCAACATAGCATTCGACTGTCTTGCGAAGATGCTGACGGAAGATGGTGCTCATAGCTCGTTGGTAGGTCGCACGAGCG
Source organism: Iris pallida (assembly GCA_029216955.1). Classification (NCBI taxonomy): domain Eukaryota; kingdom Viridiplantae; phylum Streptophyta; class Magnoliopsida; order Asparagales; family Iridaceae; genus Iris; species Iris pallida. The sequence goes on from JANAVB010027195.1 coordinate 7,287,668, forward strand.
TTCTTCAAGCCGAAGGGCATCACTGTGTAACAGAAAACCCCCTTCGGAGTCCTAACTGACGTGTGTTTTGCGTCATCGAGGAACATCTTGATCTGGTTGTAGCCCGAATACTCGTCCATGAAAGACATACGTTCGAAGCCACATGTGTTGTCGATCATCACGTCGGTGATTGGAAGCGGGAATTCGTCATTCGGGCAAGCAGTGTTGAGATCCCTGAAGTCGATACAGACTCATATCTTTCCATTCTTCTTGGTGACAGGGACGACGTTGGCCACCCAATCCGGGTGTTGTTCTTCACGAATAAACCCGCTGGTCAGGAGTTTGTCCACCTCTTGATCGATGGCGTTCATGATGTCAGGGCAAAAACGTCGCTGTTGTTGCTTTATAGACTTGGCATTAGGTAAGATGTTAAGCCTATGTATCGCGATTTGGGGATTAAGTCCCGGCATATCTTCGTAGCTCCAGACGAAGACATCGATATATTCTTTAGCCAGTTGGATTAAAGATTCCCGGTCTTCTCTTTTATATTCCCCTAACTCTTCATCTGTGAGTACTGGGGTTGGATCGGGAGAGTCCACCACAGCTTTGATCTTGGGGTCCGAGAGGGCTATGTGGGCCTTCTCCGGCAGCTTGGATGAGACAGAAGATTGCGGCGACTTGCCCTTAAGACGCACCTTCAGAGGTGCCTCAACTGCGCCTTCGGTGATTGGTGCCTTCCCCTGTAGTTTTGCCACAAGGGGAGCCGATGTTTAAGGCGGCTTTCCCTTGAGCCGTATCTTCAGGGGAGCTTCAGTTGGTGTTCTACCCAGAGCAGTTGGTGCTTTTCCAGGTAGCTTGATAGTCATAGGAGGCAGTATCTGAGGCGGTTTCCCCTTGAGTCGGATCTTCAAAGGAGCGTCGGGAATCATCTCTGGCTCCATGTCCGGCTCTGCTGCCGTTTTTGCTTCATCGTCAGCATCATTAGCTTCCCCTTCATCAGGCGACTTGTACATGGTAGAATCGGTGAAGTAGGCTTTGACCCCTTTGAAAGGGTCGATGTCCGCGAACTCTGTCCGGATGATGTCGTTGGTGGACACATACTTCATACATTGGTGGAGTGTAGATGGCACCACCATGTACTCATGCAGCCACGGACGACCCAGTAGGAGGTTGTAGTTGACGACAGCGTCCACGACATAGCAAGTCACCTCGGTTCTGAGGTTACCAATTTGACACTTCAGCCGTATTTTGCCCAGCGGCTCGCTTTTGCTAGCATTGAAGCCACTGATTATTGTGTTGGAAGGCGCCAGTCGGTACATTGGGATCCCCAGTGTTGAGAGCAGCGTCTTCGGGATGATGCTAAGGGAAGACCCTGGATCGATCTGAATATGCTTCACCTTGACGGAACCGACATACCCTGTATAATACAGTGGCCTGTTGTGTCGGTTGTGTTTGAGCAGCATGTCTTGTTGGGTGAAGGTTATGTTGGGGATAACTTCATCCGCACAATGACAGTGCGCACATGTAGTCGGAGTATCCTCAGGCTGCTTGACCTGACTAATGAAGGACTCAGCATCCTTCAGGGCTTCACAGAGAGCTTCACGAGTGTCCTTGGAAAGACGAAGGAGCTCAAACAGAGATAGGCGGGCAGGAGTACTGGCAAGTTGTGCCAGTATGTCGAAGTTGTGGGGCTTGGCTAGCCCCGAAGCATTCACCTTTCGCAGAGGTTTGTCAAAACGGGCCTCTACATGCTTCTGCTTATTGGCTGCTGGAGGCCTAGATGGGCCCTCTGTCTGGGCAGCAGGGACGGTGCAAGGAGGCACCACCTCGACGGAAGTTTCGTCAGCTTGGGCGTTCTGATGTAAACGCGTCTATACAGGAAGTGCCTCTTCCGCAAAAGAAGAGACCATACGGCAAGACTTGATCTTCCTGCCCTTAGTTTTGGAGGCAGAGTGTACCTCCGGTTGAGTAACCTCGGAGACGAGATTAGGGTGAACCCATAAGACCTCTCCTCGAGATGTGGTGAGTGGGATGAGTCCACTCACGTTGTCACGAGTAGGTGGTAGATTGACCACCTCCATTGTCGCCTTAGGGATGGGGACGATGCCATCTTGTATTGTGGTTGGCGATAAGGTGCCAAATTGGAGTGACACCAGGTTGGCCGAGACCGTTTTCTCTTCGTAGTCGACGGAGATAATATCCATATTTATCATGCGCTAGATGTAGTTTTTGAGGACGTAGCATTCCTTAGTTAGATGTCTGACAAACCGATGATAGTGACAGTACCTCGAATTGTCTACTTTCCCAACCTCGTCGGGACGCTTCGGGTCCGACAACTTGATCTTGTCACCTTGCTTCAGTATCTCGAAGAGTTGAAGGGTGTCTTCATCGTTGAAAGAATAAACCTCCTTTGGCCTTGGTACAAGTGGAGGCTTCTGAGTAGGTGCTGATGCACCTTTGGAGGCATTGATAGTCAACGTCTGTTTCCCCTTCGTCTCTCGTCCAAGGTTGTTGGTGGCAGCCGTTTTCCCTTGTCCTCAAAGACAGGGAAACTAACTCCCAGAAGACGAGCATTGGACGCCTTCTTTTCTGCTGCTTCGGCCTCGCTGATCAAGGAACTCCAGTCGGGAGGAGGAGTAGAGTTGAGCCAGAGTTTGATCGCAGGCAACATGTTCAAGCTGCAGGAGGAGAGGAGTGCATGTTCTGGCATGCCCAGGGACAGTCTGAAGTAGGCCTGTCAGAAGCGTTCGATGAATACTCGAAGTGTTTCCTTCTCCTTCTGGAGTATCTCTAGGAGGGACGCCATTGTCATGTCCTTTCCGCCGTCGTAGAAACGGTCGAGGAAGAGACGCGTCAAGTCGTCGAAGGAAGATATGGAGTTATCGGGGAGACTGCAGTACCAGTCGTACGCCACTCCCTTCAGTGTGCTGGTGAGTAGTGCGTCCTCCTTCGGGAGATGTCCCATTTGAGACTGGAAGTACGTCAGATAGCGACGCGGAGAGTCCTTCCCGTCGTATGGCGTCAATGTTTATGGTTTATACTTAGGAGGATAAACCACTTTGTTCCATTCGAGGGGATATGGTTGGGGGATCCCCATCTTTTGGCGCTCCTCTTGTCTGTTCTTGGACTCAAAGCGCTTGCACAAGTCCCTGATCATCTCGACCACGCCTTCCATGGAGCTGGGAGTCGGGGAAGGTGGTACCCCCTGGAGTTGAGCATTTGAAGGCTCTGACGTCCGTGGTGCTTTGCGGCGATCTGTATCCAAGGATACCCGTTGAAGAGGTACACTTGATTCTCCATTGGCCCCTGGGTCAGGACCGGTAGAAGGCACTCTGGCCAAAGTGGACCGTATTTCAAACACTGCTTGAGTCAGTATTTGCATGGAGGCAGAGAGGGTTTTGAGTCCTCCCTCCAGGGTATCCATGCGCTGGACGAGGTCTGCTGGCGGCGCATCTGGCTCGGTATTACCCCCAGTCATGTATACTGTCATGATACGGCTGGAGTCGGATGGATCAGTTGAGGCTTCGCTTTCGGCCTCGCTCTCTTATAGAAGAGAAACTTTCCCCGGAGCTTCGTCTTGGCTACCCCCAGCTACATTCTGGAGGACATCCTCGTCTTCAGGAGCATCCGCAAGGGCCTGATTACCCCCAGTTCTGTCTTGGAGGACTTCTTCGTCTTCGAGACGCAGATCTAGACTACCCCCAGCTACGTCCGGGAGGCTGACTTCGTCTCCAGGATGAAGATCCACCCCAGCTGTGCTCTGGAGGACATCTTCGTCTTCAGAAGGAGGGTCAACAAGGTCTTGACTACCCCCAGCTTCCTCCAAGATCTTCTTTCTCCCCCGAGTGCCTTCAAACACTCCGGAGGACGGGACAGTTGTCTTGGTTTTCCTCGGCTGGCTCTTGGACGAGGACGAGGAATTGCCAGTCGCCTTTCGGATTGACGAAGCGTTAGAGATTACGTTGCATGCAGCAACCTTTAGTTTTGGCTCCTCTTTTATTGACACCTTCTTCCCGAGGCGACGTCAGAGAGGTGTTGATGATTGCAGCCGCTGGAACACCGACTATCTTTGTGAGACTGCTGTCTTGCAACAGCAGTTGATGGTGACTACAGCACATGTGTGTCCTGTGAGGGGCACATTGTGCTTGTCAATCGACTCTCCTGATCGGCGTTTGTGAGTGATCACGTTACACAGATCGTTGGAGGAGAGTGCCACCTTCGAACCCCCATCAGGCGCATGACAAGGCCAAGCGCCGGGGTGGTCAAGTGAATGCTGCACCCCTGATCCAACACCAAACAGGCGCTCAGATCAATAGTGGAGGAACAACATTTACAGTGACTTAAACGAACCTCAGACGCACAACCAGTGGAGGCGCGGGAGTTCAAGACCACAGGGTTTGCCTTGCTCGACTTGGTTGCGAACGCAACAGATGTGCCCAAGTGAGACAAGGACTTTGAAGATCGACTCATTTTCGGTGCAGAAGCACCCGAGTCGACCTTATACAGCTTACCATCAGCAGTGCGTATGATTATGAGCGCATGCTTCTGGTTTGCTGCCGGCATAGTACGTTTGAGGCGCATGGCCCGTGCTGCCTTGGACTTCTTCGTACCAGCCCGCTGGGGTACATAGTAATCAGAGTCCAAATTTTCCTCGCCACTATAGCGAGTGAGTCTGTCAAAGACAGAGACCTTCTGTAGCGCATCAGAGGTGATGCACAGAGCATTAGCTGTGCCCCTGCTCCGTCGACGCATCTTCCTCGCCTAAGAGGGAGATGGATGGGAAATATAGTCAGCCACACGTTACCCCGAGAGATGTGCTGTACCAGTGGGCGCATCTTGGTTGCTGAGGACGTCAGCAGGAAGGTTAGGCTGCATCGGTGCAACCCCTTCGGTGGTGGTGTCAGAGGCGTCGACCTTGCGCACCCAGACTTGGCGAGTCTTCTTCGGCTTCGGCAGCCGCTTCGAAGGACTCGTACTGCCTTCAGAGATGAACTCCTCATACGCTTGTTGATTGAGGCGTACGACCAGTATCTTGTGGGAGGAGCCTACCTTCACGTCGTCGAATTATGACACAGCTTTGTCGGTGGAGGAGAAAGAGGTCCCCAGCAGAGTCGCCAGCTTGTTTGCCATTAAAATCTTTTGATTACAAATTTCAATTACAAACAGAACAATGTTACAATGTAGGACTTAGACGTAGTCCTAGGAGTACACTTTTGTTTTTCTGGGTCCCTTGTGTCGATGGAGCGAGTGGTAATGCGTTGACTCCGTTGACGATCTGACGACGGTTCTCGGTTCTCTGAAGGTCTGAGTTGCTCTGGGTGCTAGAGCTTGCGGAGAGGAAGAAGACGTTGAGTGTCTATATCTGCCTCTCTGTGTGTGTGTTCGTAGGTCTGTCTCTGTTTATGTAGGTTCGTCTGGAAGAAGAAAATGATCCCTCTATTTATAGCTTTGTAGGCTGGCTGCTCATGCGCACATATGTAGGATACGCCTGTTTGTGGGGATGCCACGTGGTGATTGCTGATGGGGGCGCATGGGCGATGCGCTCTGATTGAGGAGTTGAACTCTTGCTGTTGCCTTTGTGGGCCGCAGCCAAGCTGACATGTAACAATGGAGAGTATCTTTCAGTTGCTAAGATTTTGGGAGATTAGCACCCCTTCATAGGCTAAATCGAGTCAAAGGACACGTGTCGTAGGTCCATGGCTCAAAGATCTCGGATTTGGTGGGGAGTGATCTGATAGGATACGCCTGGGATTGGGCTCATGAGGAGACTTTGGTTTGTAACATTTAGGAGTCACGAACCAGTCTGGGCGCACGGCTTTTGAGGCGCATGCGAGGCTTCAGTAGTGACTTGACTTCTGTCTTTAGGCATAGCGGTTGCTGCGCCTAGCTGTGGACTTAGAAATTCTCCTTTGTATAGCTCTTTTTTAGACATGTAATAGACTTTTATATGAAATAAAAATCTTCTTTTAATGTCTATGCTTTTGCTATTTGCTATGCCGAGTACTTCATCCGAGCTCCCTGGCGCATGTAATGTTTGGCGCATAGGATTTCTGGTCCTGAAATTCCATGCTTCTACAGTAGATTCGATGTTAAGAAAGAAAAGGGCTTCGCTGAGCCTTCATCTCGTGCTTCATCATACAGAGAGCAGCGACGTGCGTGTCAGTACGTTATACCTTCGTCACGATGAAAGACTGTCAACCCGGCCATGGAAGGTGAGCGTTTTGATCATTGATCCATGCATCGATCGTATCAACCAAATCCTTTTTAGGGTTTTTGGATTAATTTGTTTATCATGTGCCCTCTCTTTTTAGAGTTTGGTTCATCGTGCGCCCTCTCTTTTTAGAGTTTGGTGCATTTTCTGACTTGCGCCACCCTTTTTAGGGTTTGGTTGCTGTCACTTTGCGCGATGCAACGCAACAGAAATGTTGCGATATACAAAATATGGCGCAACACAGATACTGCGCTATATGGCGCAATACAGATGTTGTGCTATAAAATACGACGCAGCACAGATGCTGCGCGTGGCGTAATTCAGATACTGTGTGTGGCGTAATACATCGGTTGCGCATGGTACAATACATCCTTTGCGCAACATGGAAGTTTTGGTGCAACCTGTAATTTTTTGTACATATTTGATCATTGCAGTCTGTAAATTCGTTAACTTTTTTTGTTCACTTCTTGCAGGAAATCGGTTGGCAAGATTCTTCAGAACTGGTATCGGTGATCTTGGATGCTGTGGAGCTGGACCACCTTGATACACACATTAGAGAGCTCAGAACTATTCATGTTAAAAAGGGCTTCCTCGAGATGGTAGGAAGGGCCTTTATACATGGAGAGTTGGACGGTGGAGTCAACTCTAACCCGAGTGTTTGGGTAAAAGAGTTCCATTTACGGCAGAACTAGGAATTGTGTCACAAGGAAGGATGAGCATATTTCTATCTCTGCCTGTGCAGGAAATAGGACATCTTCGGTTTGATGCCCCTCGCCCTTCTTTTCTGATCTTTCTGAGAGAGAAGACCAGAGTTGATTCCGTTGCCTTGCTCGCTGCTTCAGGTCGAGTCGACAAGGAACTGGCACCAACAAGAAGATCCAAACATGCAATAGACCTTCATTATTAGATTTAGAATGAAAATCTGAGATGTAATAGATTTTCATCAAGATGTATCTATGTTTTTAAAGAAGGAATAAAGAATGATTTTCTCTTCTTTATGATCTAATTTGATGTGATGATATAGAAAATAGAATCCAGAGGTAACGTGGACGTGAATTCATTTTTTCTATTGATAATCTTTAAGTCAGCTGGGACTCAAAGACAAGATATCATGTCTAAAAAGATGATATCTATGATAATACAGATTTATCATAAAGAAAAGATACCTTTTAAAACAGCTGGGTTTCAAAAGACAGAATTAACGATTCGTATAGACTTCATAGGGGATTTTGAGTTTTTATTATCTTGGGGATTTATTTACGAAAAAGTAAATAAACGATAATAAATGTAGGCCTATTCACGAAATAAAATAAAGATGAAAAGACTGATGAATATGCATGCCTTTTCAAGGAAAGGTTGCTTCGATTCTCGAGACAAAAAGTAAATGAAGACTATAGAAGCATGGAATTTCACAACCAGAAAGCCCATGCGCCAGGCATTTTATGCGCCAGAACTCAGACAGCTAATCAAATAAGCCATAGACATTCGAAGAAGGACTTTTTATTTATATATATAAAAGTCTATTACATGTCTAGAAAAGGTTGTACAAAGGAGAATTTCTACAAAGGAAGGATCCTAGATCTACAGCCAACAGCCACCATGCGCCTTCCAGATAGGCGCAGCAACCACCATGCGCCTTCCGATAGGCGCAGCAGTCACCATGCGCTGTCAGCCAGGCGCAGCAGATGTCATGCGCCTCCAGCCAGGCGCATCCTACCATCTCTTCAGCAGCTCAGTTATGTGCATCCAGCTCAGTTATGTGCATCCCTTCAGCAGCTCAGTTACGTGCAACTCTTCCAACCAGGCTCACCTGGCCGAGCAGAGCCCAGTTATGTGCCGCTCTTCCAGCCAGGCTCACCTGATAAGTGCTTCGCCAAGCAAAGCATTTAACCCTCTGGCTGGAACCAAGGAAGAGAAGAGCACCGCAAATGCTGTGGCCAGGGGAGGCTTCGAAAGAGCCTCCAAAGACCAAGGAAGACCGTGATCGAAATCATGGCACAAGGAGCTTTCAACACAATCAAAGTGGGCGGCACCCACTTTGAAGGAAGAGAGAACCTAGCACCGCCATTCCGATCTACGGCTCTTCCGGAACAACGGAGACGAGGCCCGAACATCCTTATCTTTGGATGCAACAGGCACCTTCCGCCTGCCTCAGAAGCCCTCGACTCCGTCTTTTGGATGTAACAGTCACCTTCAAGTGCATCGAAGACAACACGACGTCTCATCTTCACCCTCGGGAGCACTTCGTCAACAGAATGCACCCGCATATCCAAGTTCATGTTGGAATTTCGAGAGGGAACGAGGAGCAAACCTTCTCTCCATGCCACTATTTATAGGCCGGGCAAATCAAACTCATGCGCCAAGTGGATGACTCTCCGAATTCTGTGCAATGAATTTGCATTAAATGGATGAACCGGACGCCTCGAATTCAGCCAAACGGCTATTTATAGCACTCGAGGAGCGAGACAGCCGCGTTATTAAAGGACATGTCGGATGCGCCAGCCAAACAGTGCATCACACGGATGCGCCCTCCAGTATCAGGCGCATCACACAGACGTGCCCTACAGTACCCGACGCATCACAGAGGATGCGCCCCCCCTCACATCTCCAGGACGAGTGGAACACCAACCAATGTGCCCACTCAGCTGTCCATCGAACGTCACAAACATTAAATGCTGAACTGACACCAGAGTTGGCAGCACGCTTCCCAAAGTCTGAACAGTTGACAGCTTTTTCAGAGAACGAAGCGTCGGCAACGTCAGCATCATCATGACTCTATTCCGACGGCTACTGCCACGTGGCCATCCGCATGCGCCTCTACGGCCATGCGTCCAAATCGCCATGCGCCTCTACGGCCATGCGTCCAAACCAGCATGCGCCTCAAAAGCCATGGGCCTCAGACTCTTCACTGATCCCTAAAGACAGAAGAAGAGTCTCCAGTTGAAGCTTTGCATGCGCCTCAAAAGCCATGCGCCCCAGACTGATCTCTGATCCCGAAAGACAGAAGAAAAGTCGCCTGCATGCGCCTCAAAAGCCATGCGCTCTAAACAGTTTGTGACCCCTAAAGGTTATGAGCCGCAACCTCCTCCTGCACCCAATCAAGGCGCAGCTCACCAGATTACTTCCCCCCACCAAATCCGCGATCTTCGAGCCATGGGTCGATGACACGTGTCCTTTGACTCAACTCGTCCAAGATTTCAGCAACAGAAAGATCTTCTCCTCTGCTACGTGCCGACTCACAATAGCAGTATGAAGAGTTCTCCCCCTCAATCAGGGCGCATCATCTACGTGCCTCCATCAGCAACCTCCACGTGGCGTCCCCACACCGGCGCATCCCACATGCGCGCATGAGCAGCCAGCCTGCAAATCTATAAATAGAAGGATCGTCTCCTTCACACACACACACAGAATCCACAACGAACATACAAGGAATCATTAGAGAGGCAGATACAGACACTCAACGTCTTCCTCCTCTCAGCAAGCTCCAGCACCCAGAGCAATCCACACCTTCAGAGAACCGATAACCGTCGTCAGCCCGTCAACGGAGTCAACGCATTACCACTCGCTCTATTGGCACTAAGGACCCAGCTTAAACAAAAGTGTACTCCTAGGACTACATCTAAGTCCTACATTGTAACACTGTTCTGTTTGTATTAAAGTTTTCAATCAAACAATTTTAATGGCAAACAAGCTGGCGACTCTGCTGGGGACTTCTTTCTCCTCTTCCGAGAAAGTCGTGTCACATGCCGACGACGACGAAGGTGGGCTCCTCCCACAAGACGCTGGTCATGCGCCTCAATCAACAGGCGTACGAGGAGTTCATTTCTGAAGGAAGTGCGAGTCCTTCGAAGCGGCTGCCAAAGCCGAAGAAGATCCGCACGGCCTGGGTGCGCAAGGTCGACGCCTCGGGCACCACCACTGAAGGGGATGCAGCAATCCAGCCTTCCCTTCCTGCTGACGTTCTCAGCAACCAAGGTGCGCCCGCCGATGCGGCGCATCTCTTGGGGAAGCGTGCGGCCGACCACGTTCCCCAGCTATCTCCCTCTCAGGCGAGGAAGATGCGTCGACGGAGCAGGGGCGCAGCCAATGCCCCGCGCATCACCTCTGATGCGCCACAAAAAGCCTCTGTCTTTGACAGACTCACTGGCTGTAATGGCGAGGAGAAGTTGGATGCTGAGTACTATGCGCCCCAGCGGGCTAGTACGAAAAAATCCAAGGCGACACGGGCCATGCGCCATAAAAGTGCTATGCCAGCAGCAAGCCAGAGGCACGCGCTTACAATCACGCGCGCTGTCGATGGCAAGCTGTACAAGGTTGACTCAAGTGCTTCTGCACCAACAACGAGTCGATCTTCAAAGTCCTCATCTCGCTTGGGCGCATCTACTGCGTGCACAACCAAGTCGAGAGAGGCAAACTCAGTGGTCTTGAACTCCCGCGCCTCCTCTGGTTGTGCGTTTGTGGTCCGTTCAAGTCACTTCAAATGTTGTGGTTCCCCCACTACTGATCGTGATGCCTGCTTGGTATTAGATCAGGGGGCGCAGCACTCACCTGACCATCCCGACGTTTGGCCTTGCCATACGTCTGAAGGGGGTGTGAAGGCACCACTCTCCTCCAACGACCTGCACAACGTGATCACTCACAAGCGCCGGTCAGGAGAGTCGACCAACAAGCACGATGCGTCTCTTATGGGGCATACTTGTGCGGTGGTCACCATCAACTGCTGTTGCAAGGCGGCAGCTCCACCAAGACAGTCGGTCTTCCAACGACTGCAATCATCGACACCTCTCCGACGTCGCCTTGGGACGAAGGTGTCAGCTGAAGAGGAGCCAAAGGTTGCATCATGCAACGTGGTCTCCAACTCCTCATCAATCCGGAAGACGACTGCCAATTCCTCGTCTTTATCCAAAAGCCAGCCGAGGAAAACCAAGGCAGCTGTCTCGACCTCTGGAGTGTTTGAAGGCACTCGGTCGAGGAAGAAGTCCTTGGAGGAAGCTGGGGGTAGCCAGACCCTTGTTGAGCCTCCTTCCGAAGACGAAGATGTCCAAAGCATAACTGCGGCGGATCTTCATCATCAAGGCGAGATTACTCTCCCTGAAGCCCCTCAAAATGAGGATGTCCTCCAGGACACTGCCGGGGGTAGTTCTGGAAACGAAGAGGTCCTTCAAGACGGAGCTGAGGGCAAACAGACCCTTGCAGATGCGCCTATTAGAGATGAACTCCAGAATGTGGCTGGGGGTGGCCCAACACCAGGAGAAGTGACTCCCCCGCATGAGAGTGAGGCCGAAAGCGAAGCCTCAACCAATCCATCCACTCCTGGCCGTGTCAGGACAGTATACATGGCTGGGGATGATGTCGAGTTTGATGCGCCGTCACAGGACATAGTCCAGCGCATAGACTCATTGGAGGGAGGACTCAAAACTCTCTCTGCCTCTATGCAAGCACTGACCCAAGCAGTGTTTGAGATGCGGTCAGCCTTGATCAGGACACCTTCAACTGGTCCTGACCCAGGAGCTAATGGGGAGTCGAGTGTGCCCCTCCAACGGGCGCCCTCAGATACAGAAGCACCTCGGACCTCGGAGCCCTCAAACGCTCCAATCCAGATGGTACCTCCTTCCCCGACTCCTAGCTCTACGGAGGATGTGGTCGAAATGATCAAAGACCTGCGGGAGCGCTTCGAGTCCAAGAACAGGCAAGAGGAACGCCAGAAAATGGGCATTCCCCAGCCTTATCCCCTCGAGTGGAACAAGGTGGTTTATCCCCCGAAGTATAAACCACAAACACTCACCCCATACGACGGGAAGGACTCTCCGCGATGGTACCTGACGTACTTCCAGTCACAGATAGGGCATCTTCCGAAGGAGGACACGCTCCTCACCAGTATCTTTGTCGGGGCCCTGAAAGGAGTGGCGTATGACTGGTACTGCAGCCTCCCCGACAATTCCATATCGTCCTTCGACGACCTGACGTGCCTCTTCCTCAACCGCTTCTACGACGGCGGGAAGGACATGACGATGGCGTCTCTCATAGAGATACGTCAGAAGGAGAAGGAAACGGTTCGGGCGTTCATCGAACGCTTCCGACAGGCTTGCTTCAGGCTACCTCCAGGCATGCCAGAACATGCGCTCCTCTCCGCTTGCAGCATGAATATGTTGCCTGCAGTAAAGCTCTGGCTCAACTCTACTCCCCCTCCTGACTGGAGCTCCCTGATCATCGAAGCTGAAGCTGCAGAAAAGAAGGCGGCCAATGCACATCTTCTGGGTGTCAGCTTCCCCGCCTTTGACGATAAGGGGAAAAAGTCCGCAGCTAACAGCTCCGGACGAAAAGCAAAGGGGAAACAGGCATTGACTGTTAATGCCCCAAAAGGCGCATCTGTGCCTACTCAGAAGCCTCCACCGGCACCGAGACCCAAGGAGGTCTATTCATTCAATGATGACGACACCCTGCAACTTTTCGAGATACTGAAGCAGGGTGACAAGATCAAGTTACCGGACCCAAAGCGGCCCGATGAAGTTGGAAAAGTGGACAACCCAAGGTACTGTCACTACCATCGGTTTGTCGGACACCCGACCAAGGACTGCTACGTCCTCAAGAATTACATCCAGCGCATGATCAATGCGGATGTAATTTTCGTCGACTATGAAGAGAAGACGGTGTCGGCCAATGTGGTTTCTCTATCAGGAGGTAGACAAACTCTTGACCAGTGGCTTCATCCGTGAGGAACAACACCCGGATTGGGTAGCCAATGTCGTTCCTGTCACCAAGAAGAACGGGAAGATACGAGTCTGTATCGACTTCAGGGATCTCAACTCTGCTTGCCCGAAGGACGAATTCCCGCTTCCAATCACTGATGTGATGATCGACAACACATGTGGCTTTGAGCGCATGTCCTTCATGGACGGGTATTCAGGCTACAATCAAATTAAGATGTTCCCCGATGACGCGAAACACACGTCATTCAGGACTCCAAAGGGTGTTTTCTGCTACACAGTAATGCCCTTCGGCTTGAAGAACGCCGGTGCGACATACCAGCGAGCTATGAGCACCATCTTCCGTCAACATCTTCGCAAGATAGTCGAATGCTATGTTAACGACATCGCAGTCAAGAGCCGCCTCAAAGGAGATCACCTACAGGACCTGAAGACGGTCTTCGATCTCATGCGGGCACATCAACTCAAAATGAACCTCGCTAAATCTTTTCTGGGGGTTTTTAGCGACAAATTCTTGGGCTTTGTCATCACAGCGAAAGGCATTCATGTTGATCCTGAGAAGACCAAAGCCATCCTCAACATGGACCCTCCGAAGAACCTTCGAGAACTTCGGGGCCTACAGGGACGTCTGGCATATATCCGGAGGTTCATAGCAAACCTCTCCGGTAGATGTCAACCCTTTACTCAGCTCATGAAGAAGGGAGTCTCTTACGTCTGGACAGAGGAGTGCCAAAAGGCTTTCGACGACATCAAGGCTTACTTAACAAGCCCACCAGTCCTGGTAGCGTCAGTCGCCGGCAAACCATTTCTCCTCTACGTCCGTGCCATGGATCATTCTCTTGGCGCTCTGCTGGCTTAAAACAGCGATACAGGCTTCGAGCAAGCAATCTACTACCTCAGTCGAACACTCATCGGGGCCGAACACCGGTACAATCCCGTCGAAAAGGAGTGCTTGGCTTTGGTGTTTGCCATCCAAAAGACTCGTCATTATGTCTCGGGTCAGACAATTCATGTCATTTCCCGAGTCAATCCGCTTAGAGTCCTCATGACAAAGCCAGGATCATTGAACTCCCGGCTGGCTACATGGGCAATCCTGCTAACACCGTACAACATGGTGTTTGTTCCGCAAAAGGCTGTCAAGGGTCAAGCTCTGGCTGACTTTTTAGCTGCACACCCCATCCCAGAATCCTCAAAACTCTATGAAGATATCCCGGATGAGGTCCAAGAATCCAACGTCACCGAAGGAAGCTCCGTTTGGCGGATGTTCTTCGATGGCGCTTCGAGAACAGGCTCCAAAGGCCAAATCATCGCAGGAGTGGGGGTAGTCTTAGTCTCCCCCGATCAGCTGGTCATCCAGCGTGCGTACTCTCTTTCGAAGCCATACTCCAACAACGTTGCCGAGTACAACACACTCGTCATGGGACTCCAGCTCGCACAACAGCTGGGGGTCGACCATCTGGAAGCCTACGGCGACTCAAAACTCGTCGTAAACCAGGTTCGGAGACAATACGACGTTCGCCATGAAGATTTAATCCCTTATCATGAAGTCGCATTGAACATCATTTCAACCTTCACCGGGTTCTTCATCGAACATGTCCCCTGTTTACAAAACTTGGAGGCCGATGCTCTAGCAGGCCTCGCAGCCTCATTGGCAGCGCCCCTTGGGACTCAACACTATGTCACGGTGACTGGCCGAGACCTGATTTGTCCCAGAAACAACCTGTGCTTACAAGTGGCCCACGCCATGCCGACGAACACTGGGGTTAATATCCGAGACTGGAGGTTCCCGTTCATCGACTTCGCTGTCTACGGAAACCTTCCAGAGGACCCGAAGGAAGTCGTCTCAGTCAGGAGACGCTCTCTTCGATTCTACTACAATACAGCTACCAAAATGCTGTACCGACGCTCCTTCGATGGGCTCCTCCTTCGATGCCTGTCCAACGAAGAAGCAGCCGAAGCTCTTCAAGAAGCTCATGACGGAACTTGTGGAGCTCATCAACCCGGTCCTAAGTTGCAAGATCGACTGCGACGTATGGGCTACTACTGGCCAACCATGGCTGTCGACGCTGTCGAATATGCTAAAAAGTGTCATGCGTGCCAACTTCATGCAGACTTCATACATACACCATCGGAGCCGCTACATCCTACAGTCGCCTCCTGGCCCTTCGAAGCCTGGGGCATGGACATTATAGGGCCAATCACCCCTCCTTCATCGAGAGGACACCGTTTCATCCTGGCCATCACCGACTACTTCTCCAAATGGGCGGAAGCAGTTCCACTAGCAGAAGTAAAAAGCTCTAGGGTGGTCAGCTTTATCAAACACCATGTCATTTACCGTTTCGGAGTACCCCGGCGGATCATCCATGACAATGGTCCTCAGTTTATCAGCCACATTTTCAGCAGGTTCTGTGACAAGAATCGTATTCAGAACGTGGCCTCAACCGCCTACAATCCGGCAGCAAACGGATTGGCTGAGGCATTCAACAAAACTATCGTTAGGCTGCTCAAAAAGGTCGTGTCATCCAACAAACGCGACTGGGACGAAAAGCTTGGCGAATGCCTTTGGGCCTACCGCACAACGGTACGGACCCCAACAGGCAACACTCCATTCTTCCTGGTCTACGAGAGCGAAGCAGTACTGCCTCTCGAGATATAGATACCTTCGATCCGCGTAGCAATCACAAACAAACTCACAGAAGAGGACAATCAACGTCGTCGTCTGCGGGAACTGGAGGCACTTGACGAAAAGCGTCTCCTAGCTCAACAACGCATCGAGCTCTACCAAGCCCGTATATCACAGGCTTTCAACAAGAAGGTCAAACAGAGGACTTTCCAAGTTGGCGACCTGGTTTTAGCAGTCAGAAGACCAATGGTGTTGACCCACAAGACACCAGGAAAGTTCGAGCCCAAGTGGGAAGGACCTTTCATCATAGAGACGGTATACTCAAACGGTGCTTACCGCCTCGCCAAACCCAATGGGGACTTGTTCATGATGCCCATCAATGGCAAGTTCCTAAAGAAGTACTATTCTTGACATCCTCCAGACATGTACTTCCCCAAATAACCTCTTTCCACAAACTCATAAGCCTCCAGAACCCAGCTGTTCCGTGGCATCTTCCAGTAGAAAGATAACCACGTCCATATTACCTCTGAGTTGTCTCTCTACACCCTACAAAGCAGAATCTTACACTTCGTAAGCCTACGCTACGCTTCATATTTACCACGTCCACATTACCTCTGAGTAAACATCTTGTACAAACAACCCCTGCGTTATTGTACATTGATCGCAGAACTTCCACGTCCATATAACCTCTGAGTTGTTCAGCGTATCCCCCAAGATCATTCCTACCACGTCCATAATACCTCTGAGTAGGGAGATTCTATCATTTCGAACCCAATGATTGCCATGTCCACATTACCTCTGAGCAAACATAATGGTTCCTTCAAACTTATTATCTGTACCTGAAAACCAAGGTGCACAAAAGATAATAGGTCCACACAAATCATCAAGTTCATGACAACAAAAGATGAACACATCACAAAAAAGGTTGTAGACTTCTTTATTCTTCTGAAAAAAGGAGTACAAGAAGCTACATCATCCCCCAGTAAGGGTTGCAAAAGAACACAAAAGAAAAAAGGGAAAAGCTATGGTCCCTGAATCTCCCCAGGATGGGCTGAGAGCTCCCTGACTCGAAGCTTTAAGTCGACTGCACGGGCCTCCACCGTCGCCAGGACTCGTCGCTCTGCTTCTTGGCGCATCAATTCAACGGCCCCAGCGGAAGTATCACTTGCATGCTTCTCATCAAGCTGTTGTCGTTCCTGCGCCAAGGCAAGAGTCCGCTGAGTGAAAGTCGCTTCATCCTTCTTGAATGCTGCATGTTCAGCCCGGACACGCTCGACCTCTAACTGGAGTCGGGCCCGTTGGTCTTCAAGGCGGCGCATCTGGGTGTCGATATCCGCGATATTAGCTTCCAATGCAGCTCGAGTTTCCACCGTCGTCTTCATGTACTGAGATAACTGCTCTACCGCAGCCTCAGTCACAGCCACCTCACGCTCCCAATCGCTCACAGTGGCCTGGTGGGAAGACTCGATTTCAGCAATCAACTTCCCCTTCTCTGCCTCTATTAAGACGGAGAGGTCATTTCGTTGGATGCGTTGAAGTTCCGCGAGCCGCTCGTCCAGCTCAATCATCGAAGCCTCCAAAATTTCGGCCATATGGTCGTAGCCTTGGTGAATACGAATCAGCTCGATGCAGGGCATTGCCAGAGCTTTTGCCATCGCAAAACTCCCATTGGCATCCATCACAGCAGATACACCCTTCTGCAACATTTTGTACACCCCCTCGACGAGGAATTTCACATACTCGTCTGCATCCGCCAGGACCTGCGATGTCATGGCAGGAGTTGGAGGAGCTACTACAGTTTGCGGACCGGAAGAAGATCCGCCAACCCCAACCAGCGAGGCTTGAACCTTGGCATCAATGGGCTCTTCATCAACAGGGGCTGGACTTCTAGCCCGAGGAGCCGAAGCAACAGAAGGAGCCGGCACAGGCGTCGAGATGGTCCCCCAAGTAGAAGGAGCTACAGAGGGTTCTACACCCTTACCCTTCTCAAGCCCGGAGGAACCTCCGACGTCAATAGCCACCTCTTCTACCCCCAAAGTCCTATCAACAGTTGGTACCTCCCTTGGCAGAATAGGGAGATTATCACTTGTCTCTTGACCCGTCGCAGCGATCTTGACTGGCAGACGGGTCTCATCATCGAGTCCCTCAACAGGGACAGAATCTGTCGCTACCTCCTGAGTGGTAGCCGCCTCAACTTTCACGGTTGAAGCCGGGGTAGGACTCGGCAATGATGCAGCCGACCTCCCCTCATCATGATAAAGAGGGGATTCAACCCTCTCCTCTGTCTCAACCATATCTGCTGTCCCCGCAGCAGATTCTTGCAAGACCGGAGGAACGTCATCGGAAGGCGACGAACTCCAGTCCACTTCATCATCAGGATGCCTCGAGTCCGCAGGACCCTCAGCATCCAAGGCCTCCACGGCAGATGGTGCTCCCCCAGAAGTTGTTGCGACCTCGAAGTCAGGAGGTATTAAAACCTCCGCAGGAACATCTTCGGGACCTTCCTCCATGGAAGACATCATGGTCGGCGGAATACGCACTTCAGACGAGCCCGCCGTCTCTTCTCGCCTGCTCCCACCCGACTTTGGAGTACGAGGTTTTCTTTTTAACGGTTCCTACAAGAGAAGGTGAAGCCTCGTAAATAGTGGAACCAAAATCAGATTATGTGGGACGCCCTTACCTCTGCGGACGCTGAATCAGACGACGCCGTCGATGACGACGCCTTCTTCTGCTTCTTCGGTACAAGAGATTCGATCCATGTGTCTGTACACCGCTTTGATCGATCGCCCGAGGGTTCTGCTTGAGATACGGAAGGGGCACTCCGTTGACCTCCTCCTGACGGACGATGTGATCGGGCCTTTATCGGCATCTCCCCGGTCACTGCTAACGGGGTGCCTGCGATAAGACTGGTCTTCCTGTCATATTCGGAGGGCGCGACAGCCATAGCACATTAAAATTTGGCGGCTGAGTAAAGAATTGGCGGCCGCGGATCTGGGGCGGGCAACGTAAAATGAGCCCCAGTACATCCGACATTATAGTAATGCCAAGCTCGTGCACCATCCAGCAAACTCCCAATATATCCCAAAGAAATACTGGGGTTATCCAACATCATCTGGGCATAACCAAATTGCCGCACAAAGCGGCTTGGCAAATATGGTTCCAGGTAGCACTGATTCCTGTTCCGGTATACCAGATGAGATGGACGGATACTCTGCAAACGTGTAATCTCAGCCGTCGCTTCGGGTTCCGTGAGGAGATAACAACAAATACAACCAAAAGATCATCATTAATTTTTTGGGTTACCAAGGCGTCATCATCATCAACTGAAAGGAGCATGCGCCCGAACAAGCATGCGCCCAAAAATCATGCGTCCTGACCTCCATGCTTCTTATTCTAAGTATTCCAAAACTTATTCAAAAGTTTTGAAAACTTTGAAGGGGGTCTTGTAGAAGCATGGAATTTCACAACCAAAAAGCCCATGCGCCAGGCATTTTATGCGCCAGAACTCAGACAGCTAATCAAATAAGCCATAGACATTCGAAGAAGGACTTTTTATTTATATATATAAAAGTCTATTACATGTCTAGAAAAGGTTGTACAAAGGAGAATTTCTACAAAGGAAGGATCCTAGATCTACAGCCAACAGCCACCATGCGCCTTCCAGATAGGCGCAGCAACCACCATGCGCCTTCCGATAGGCGCAGCAGTCACCATGCACTGTCAGCCAGGCGCAGCAGATGTCATGCGCCTCCAGCCAGGCGCATCCTACCATCTCTTCAGCAGCTCAGTTATGTGCATCCAGCTCAGTTATGTGCATCCCTTCAGCAGCTCAGTTACGTGCAACTCTTCCAACCAGGCTCACCTGGCCGAGCAGAGCCCAGTTATATGCCGCTCTTCCAGCCAGGCTCACCTGATAAGTGCTTCGCCAAGCAAAGCATTTAACCCTCTGGCTGGAACCAAGGAAGAGAAGAGCACCGCAAATGCTGTGGCCAGGGGAGGCTTCAAAAGAGCCTCCAAAGA
Source organism: Iris pallida (assembly GCA_029216955.1). Taxonomy (NCBI): domain Eukaryota; kingdom Viridiplantae; phylum Streptophyta; class Magnoliopsida; order Asparagales; family Iridaceae; genus Iris; species Iris pallida. The sequence continues at coordinate 7,307,208 of JANAVB010027195.1, forward strand.
CCAAGGAAGACCGTGATCGAAATCATGGCACAAGGAGCTTTCAACACAATCAAAGTGGACGGCACCCACTTTGAAGGAAGAGAGAACCTAGCACCGCCATTCCAATCTACGGCTCTTCCGGAACAACGGAGACGAGGCCCGAACATCCTTATCTTTGGATGCAACAGGCACCTTCCGCCTGCCTCAGAAGCCCTCGACTCCGTCTTTTGGATGTAACAGTCACCTTCAAGTGCATCGAAGACAACACGACGTCTCATCTTCACCCTCGGGAGCACTTCATCAACAGAATGCACCCGCATATCCAAGTTCATGTTGGAATTACGAGAGGGAACGAGGAGCAAACCTTCTCTCCATGCCACTATTTATAGGTCGGGCAAATCAAACTCATGCGCCAAGTGGATGACTCTCCGAATTCTGTGCAATGAATTTGCATTAAATGGATGAACCGGACGCCTCGAATTCAGCCAAACGGCTATTTATAGCACTCGAGGAGCGAGACAGCCGCGTCATTAAAGGACATGTCGGATGCGCCAGCCAAATAGCGCATCACACGGACGCATCCTCCAGCATCAGGCGCATCACACAGACGCGCCCTACAGTATCCGACGCATCACAGAGGATGCGCCCCCCCTCACATCTCCATGCCGAGTGGAACACCAACCAATGTGCCCACTCAGCTGTCCATCGAACGTCACAAACATTAAATGCTGAACTGACACCAGAGTTGGCAGCACGCTTCCCAAAGTCTGAACAGTTGACAGCTTTTTCAGAGAACGAAGCGTCGGCAACGTCAGCATCATCATGACTCTATTCCGACGGCTACTGCCACGCGGCCATCCGCATGCGCCTCTACGGCCATGCGTCCAAATCGCCATGCGCCTCTACGGCCATGCATCCAAACCAGCATGCGCCTCAAAATCCATGAGCCTCAGACCCTTCACTGATCCCTAAAGACAGAAGAAGAGTCTCCAGTTGAAGCTTTGCATGCGCCTCAAAAGCCATGCGCCCCAGACTGATCTCTGATCCCGAAAGACAGAAGGAAAGTCGCCTGCATGCGCCTCAAAAGCCATGCGCTCTAAACAGTTTGTAACCCCTAAAGGTTATGAGCCGCAACCTCCTCCTGCGTCCAATCAAGGCGCAGCTCACCAGATTACTTCCCCCCACCAAATTCGAGATCTTCGAGCCATGGGTCGATGACACGTGTCCTTTGACTCAACTCGTCCAAGATTTCAGCAACAGAAAGATCTTCTCCTCTGCTACGTGCCGGCTCACAACAGCAGTATGAAGAGTTCTCCCCCTCAATCAGGGCGCATCATCTACGTGCCTCCATCAGCAACCTCCACGTGACGTCCCCACACCGGCGCATCCCACATGCGCGCATGAGCAGCCAGCCTACAAATCTATAAATAGAAGGATCGTCTCCTTCACACACACACACACAGAATCCACAACGAACATACAAGGAATCATCAGAGAGGCAGATACAGACACTTAACGTCTTCCTCCTCTCAGCAAGCTCTAGCACCCAGAGCAATCCACACCTTCAGAGAACCGATAACCGTCGTCAGCCCGTCAACGGAGTCAACGCATTACCACTCGCTCCATTGGCACTAAGGACCCAGCTTAAACAAAAGTGTACTCCTAGGACTACATCTAAGTCCTACATTGTAACACTGTTCTGTTTGTATTAAAGTTTTCAATCAAATAATTTTAATGGCAAACAAAGACCTCTTCACAAGATGAACAAACATGCCTTTTCGAGGAAAGGTTGTTTCGATTCTCGAGACAGAATATTTGGCTTTTCTGTCTATAAATAGTGTGGAACTTTTCTGAGAGTATCATTCACCCCTTTTTCTTCCTTTGCAAATGTCTTCAGAAGATATGCCTAAGGAGACGGGAGTTATCCCGAAGATCGAAGCCGCCCTCGACACTCCTTCCGACGAGCTTCCATCGCCTACTCAGCCAGAAATTGGAGAAAGCTCGGCTGTTCCTGGACAGAAGCAGGACATTCTTGCCAAACTTGTGGAGCCTGGGAGTACTGCCGAGGAAGAAGCGGTGAGGAAAGCTGCCTGTGAACTGCTGGTGTCATCGGACAATAATGTCTTCGAGCTTCTTCCGAAATATGTTTTCAATCAAGAGGGCTCCGGTCCTCGTTAATTTTATGTATTTCCTTCTGTCTGAATTTATGCAAATAAAAAGGAATTTTATTTACATTCTGAGTCTCTGTGTTGATATTTCTTCTTTGTCTTCAAACATAATATTTCTTGTGAAATTTACCATTAATGGGCATCATGGCGACTCGACCATCCATACCAGTCAATTGATAAGCTCCATTGGAGAAAACTTTGCTTATAACGTAGGGTCCTTCCCACTTCGCTTAGAATTTGCCTTTGTTCATGTGCGTCATATTCATAGGACGTCTGACGGTTAGGACTAGTTCTCCTTTCTGAAATGTTCGGACTTTGACTTTACGGTTGAAGGCTTTTGATAGACGAGCTTGGTATAACTCAATATGTTTTTGATCTAGGAGCCGTTTCTCGTCAAGCGCTTCAAGCTCCTGAAGTCTTAGACGATCATTGTTTTTGGTTGTGAGTTCATTGGCAATGGCAATCCTTAGGGAAGGGATCTGGATTTCCAATGGTAAGACAGTCTCGCATCCATATACCAAAGAGAAAGGTGTACAGCCTGTAGGAGTACATATAGTAGTACGGTAAGCCCATATACATTCTCCAAACTTCTCACTCCAGTTTCGTTTGTTGGTAGAAATAATCTTTTTGAGGAGTTTGATAATGGTCTTGTTAAATGCTTTTGCCAACCCGTTAGCTGCAGGATTGTAAGCTATAGAAGCAATATTATTGATCCTGTTGTCATCGCAGAATCGAGTGAACTTCTGACTGATGAATTGTGGTCCATTATCATGAATGATTCGCCGAGGAACACCGAATCTGTAGATCACATAATGCTTGATAAAGTTGATGCTGCTGCTTGTCTTGACCTCAGTTAGAGGTATAGCTTCAGCCTATTTTGAAAAATAATCAATTATGGCTAATATGAACCGATATCCTCGAGACGAGGGATGGTTGATAGGACCGATGACATCCATTCCCCAAGATTCAAAGGGCCAAGATGCTGCCGTCGGGTGAAGAAATTCTGATGGTTGATGGATAAAGTCAGCATGAATTTGACATGATTGGCACTTCCTTGCATACATGATTGCATCAGATACCATCGAGGGCCAATCGTAACCCATACGGCGAATACGGTCCTGTAGTTTAGGACCATGTTGATGTGCGCCACAAATACCGTCATGAGCTTCACGAACTATTTGTTTTGCTTCTTCCCCCGCAAGACAGCGTAGGAGTAAACCGTCAAAAGTTCGTCGGTAGAGTATCTTTGTAGTATGATTATAATAAAATCTGAGTGACCGCCGACGAATTGTTGTAGCCTCTTTAGGATCTTCAGGTAAGTTATCATGGACCATGAAGTCTATAAAAAGAGTTATTCAGTCTTCACTGATGGCACAGATTTCAACGAAATTATTGAATTCTATGCTTCGGTTGTTAACTTCAATATTTAAGTTATTCTCGGCACAAAATAACTCTCTATTAGTGATGACAATCATTTGTTGCCTTCTTACTGGAATTGCTAATACTATCGCAAGATTAGCAAGTGCATCAGCTTCCGTATTACATGCTCGGCGTACATGCTCGATGAAGAAACCTTTGAAGGAGGTAGCCATCCCGATCGCTGCATCATGATACGGAACTAGATCTTGATGTCGAACTTCGTATGTGCCTCTAACTTGATTGACAATCAGTTTGGAATCTCCGTAAACTTCAAGATATTCGATATCTAATTGTTTAGCCAATTGGAGACCAATAAGTAGAGCATTATATTCAGCCACATTATTAGAACACGTCTCATCTAAAGAATAAGCTCTCTAAATAGCTAACCCTTCAGGTGAGACGAGAATGATTCCAACTCCAGCAACAATAGTACCTTTTGGTCTAATTCTGGATGCTCCATCAAAGAATAGATGCCATATAAGAGTTTTTTCTGAAATCATGTTGGACTCCAAAGTTTCATCTAAAATTTCGTCATAGAGTTTAGACGTTTCGGGAACTGGATGAGCTGCCAGAAAGTCAGCAAGGGCTTGACCTTTAACAGACTTTTGAGGAACATAAACCATATCATATTGTACTAACAATATGGCCCATGTTGCAAGCCTGGAATTGAGTGTACTGGACTTTTTCATCAGGACCCGGACAGGATTAACTCTAGAAATAACATGAATAGTTTGGCCAATGATATAATGTCTCGTCTTTTGAACAGCAAACATCAAAGTTAGACATTCTTTTTCTACTGGAGTGTATCGATGCTCAGCTCCAACCATTATACGGCTAAGGTAATAGATAGCCTGTTCATGACCCTCTTTATTCTTCTGAGCTAATAAATCACCTAGGGAATGGTCCCTTGCTCGAACATACATCAGGAAAGGTATTCCTGACATTGGAGGCACTAGAATTGGAAGGTTCATCAAGTACCGCTTTATGTCTTCAAATGCTTGTTGACATTCTTCAGTCCAAATAAAAGACACATCTTTCTTCGTGAGTTGATTGAACGGTCTACAGTGTCCAGAGAGATTTGAGATGAATCTCCTGATATACGCAAGCCGTCCCTGGAATCCTCGTAGCTCTTTTAGATTGCGTGGAGGATGCATCTCTTGAATGGCTTTAATTTTCTCAGGGTCAACGTGTATACCTTTAGAGGTAATAACGAATCCAAAAAATTTGCCACTAGAGACTCCCAGGAATTACTTGGTGGGATTCATCTTGAGTTGATGCTGACGCATTAGATCAAAAATAGTTCTCAAATCTTGAATATGGTCTTCTTTTAGACGAATTTTGACAGCAATATCATCAACATAACATTCAACAGTTTTTCGTAAATGATCACGAAAGATGGTACTCATGGCCCCCCGATAAGTTGTACCAGCATTCTTAAGACCAAATGGCATGACAGTGCAGCAATAGACTCCAAGAGGAGTACAGAAAGATGTATGTTTCTCATCTTCTGGATGCATCTTGATTTGATTGTATCCTGAAAATTTATCCATAAAGAACATACGTTCAAATTTACAAGTATTGTCGATCATGACATCAGTGATTGGAAGAGGGAATTCGTCATTGGAACAAGTTTCATTAAGGTCTCTGAAGTCGATGCAGACCCGGACTTTTCCTATTTTCTTCAAAACTGGGACAACATTAGCCACCCGGTCTGGATGTTGTTCTTCTCTGACGAAACCACAGGCGATGAGTTTCTTGACTTCAGCTTCTATGGCATCCATCATGTCAGGTCAAAATCGACGCTGTTGTTGTTTGACCGGCTTCGCATTTGGCAGAATGTTGAGCTTGTGGGTAGCGATATGAGGATCCAACCCCGACATGTCTTCATAGATCCAAGCGAATATATCAATATATTTTCTAATGAATTGGATTACTTCTTGTTTATCCGCTTCATGGAGGCTTTTGGTGACAAATATCGGTTTTAGGGAAGTTTCATCTCCAATATTGACTTGAACCAACTGATCTTCAGTAGGTGGTTCACGTTGTTCAAAGCGAAGCTCCCATTGAGTATCCATACTTTGAGCCCATGGATCAGATTCAGAGGCTTCGACAAAGTCTCCGTTATCTTCCGAGAACTCAGCAGTCACCATATTGGAAGATAGAGTCACGCGATGGATGTGCCCTACACTGGTATCTGAATCCCATATTATAGAATCAGAAAAGTTAGATCGTTCTTCTTCCTCGGATTCAGAGGCTTCTTGAGTCGAAATTGGTGAAGTATAACCCAATCCTCTCTTCGTTTTGCTGTAGTATTGTTGTGATTTTTCTTTCAGAGCAGGAATACGAATAAGAGTTTGCCTTTCTTTGCCACCATTGAGACCAGCTTTAAAATTATAGTCCATCTTTTGAATGATATCTTTTGATTGCTGACTATAACGACGTAGTTGAAGTCTTCCGTTATCATGATTTTCTTCTTCACTATCGGGCGTGATCTTCTGTTCCGTTCCTTTACTAAAAAGTATAGGAAGTTCATCTTTCTTTCTGGAAGGAACTAAGAAGAAGGAGTCCTGCATTGGCTTGAGCAATATTTCATTTTGGGAAGCTTCAACTGCTCCTATGGTAAGTGGTTCAAAGTTATCTAACATTTTTAATAACATCGAATATAATAAAGAACGTCAGTATACTGTAAAGGAGATGCTACTTTATTGATTTGTACATCATTATTTATAACATAATTCTTAGCCTTAACAGAAGGCTTAGTAAGGTTGATAACCAGAGAAGAAGAAGGAGAAGGAGAAGGTTTGTTACGACGAAGGTCAATAACAAGAGGCTCAGAAGAGGTGAGCTCCCTTTGTTCCCTTTCTACAGTAGGAGACTGTTTTTTATGAGAGGAAAGATGTATAGTTAATGTCTAAAAAAAGAGGGATGAATAGCACGTTGACGGGGATCATGAGAACATCTTTTGAAGTATGTTTCTGATTTTCCTCACTATCCTTCGCCAATACAACTTTCATGAACTCCTCCTTACATATCCGAGAGTCTGTAAAATATGCTTCAACTCCTGAAAGGATTCAGGTCGGCTATTTCCTTTTGGACTTCTCCATTGACATCCACATATTTGAAGTATTGATGTAAAGTGGATGGTACAATGTTATGCTCATGCAGAAAGGGTCTTCCCAGCAAAGCATTTTAAGAGCCGTGATTATCGATCACGTAGAAATTAACCTTTGTACGAAGATTGCCTATTTGAACTTTCAGGCGAATCTTTCCCAAAGGTTCACTTCTTTCAGAATTGAATCCCAAGATTGTCGTGATGGTTGTTGAAAGATTGTGTACAGGAATCTTCAATGCATCAAGTAGAGTCTTTGGCATGATGCTAAGTGCAGACCCAGGATCGATCAAAATACGATCAACCTTCATGGTATCGATATATCCCGTGAAGTAGAGGGGCCGATCATGACGATTATCTTCCAACAGCATATCATCTTGTGTAAAGGTGATGTTTGGCATCAATTCCATTACACAATGACAATGAAGACATGTTATAGGCTCATCCTCTGGCTTCTTGAGAAGTGCTAGACAAGTATCAGTTTGCGTCAAAGTTTCACTCAATGTTTCTCGAGTTTCCTTCGAAAGACGGAGTTGTTCAAAAATTGACAATCTTGCCAGGGTATTAGCCAGTTGAGCCAGTATATCAAAGTTATATAGCTTCTCAAGTCCCAAAGTTAGAGTCTTCTTCAATACTTTATCAAAACGGACATGCTGTTTTCCTTTGTCGACTGTCGTCGATTTGGGAAGAGTTGGCTCTATTGGAGGTCATGAAGCTGATGGAACATTGACAGCAGGAGAAGATGGTGCTTGAGGAGCTTCCAGAGCTGGAGCATGGTTTTCTTGACCTTCTGAATAGTCTCTTAGGTAAGGTTTCCCAGACCTGGTACCAGTTAAGGCTTCTTCTTCGGATACAGGCTCAAAGGACACCATATTGCAACTCTTTGCCTGGATCTTATTTCTGGAAGGTTTCTTTTGGCAAGATAGAGAGTTTGTCCAGTAACCCAAATCCATCCGAGATTGGTTGTGAGAAAGACATAGGAAAAGAGGTATATGAGATCCTTTTCCATGGTTCAGACCAGTAGCCTTTTGTAGATCATATCTTATTTTTGTCATTAATTCACGAGATTGTGGGCTATACAGATGGAAAGGTGGTTGGTATTTGGCTTCTGATTTTGATAATGTTGTCTTATCAGGGAAAGAAGAAGAAGGATTATCTGCTGCCGAGATGAAGGTAGCAGTTAAAGGTGGAAGATAATGTTCACCAAATGAAACCATATGACATGATTTATTTTTAGTGGTCTTCCTAGACTTGGTGGAAGAAGATGGTGTTTCAAAGTCCGCCACTAAATCTGGATGGATCCATATAATTTCCCCTCTATCAGTAGATAGAGGGACAAGACCATCAGTTCATGTAGGTGGAAGATTAATAATCTCCAAAGTAGTTCTCGGGATGGGGATGATACCATCCTGCATAAGTTGAGCTAGAAAATCTCTAAACTGTAAAGAGACGACATTAGCCGTTACAGTTTTCTTGTCTTGTTGGAGAGTGATTGCACCAGAATTGACCATCTCCTAAATTTTACCCTTGAGCACATAGTACGCTCGAGTTGGATGTCCAATAAACCTGTGGTAAATACAATATTTAGGATGGTCAGTCCTACCAACTTCATCTGGCCGTTTAGGTTCTGGCAGTTAAAGTTTATTGTTCTTGATGAGGCAATCAAATATACTCATGATATCATCTTCATCAAAAGAGTATTCTTCTTTTGGACGTGGTGCCCGTTGTGGTGGTGCTATTGGGGTAGATGTTGGCTGATTTACATTGATGGCTAGGGCTTCTTTGCCTTTAAGGTTAATGGCCAAAATCTCCTTTCTCTTACGATTGTTCTGACAGCCACTATTATTTGGTGTAGCGTGTTCATCTTTGTCAAGATTAGGCAATTGAATGCCTAATTGTTTGAACTTGTCAGCGCTCTCTTCTGCTGCTTTGGCGTTTACTATAAAGGAAGGCCAGTATTGGAATTGTGTTGATCTTGTCCACATGCTGATTATAGGCAATATGTTTGATTTATAAGTGTCTATAGTCAAAGCATCTGGGGTTCCGAGAGGCATTTTGAGTGCTTCACGGCAGAACCGTTCAATGAAACATTCAGTAGTTTTATTATGTCGTTGTTTGATTTTGATGAGAGCAGACATAGTCATGTCATTAGTTCCCTCATAAAATTGTTCCAAGAATATTTGTTTGAAGCCAGCGAAAGAGGTTATACACCCATCTGGTAAACTACGATACCAGTCATATGCTGCACCAGCTAAACAGCCAACAAATACTCTGGTAAGAAGAGCATCATTTGGTTGAAGTTGATCAGTCATTACTTCAAAGCAATTGAGGTATTGACTTGGAGACGTGCTGCCATCAAACAACATAATAGTAGGGGTTTGTATTTAGGAGGAAATTGGACCTCTTTCTATTTATAGGATAGGGTTGTTTGATCCCAATCTTCTATAGGCCATCCTTCTGTTTGAAAGCTTCAAATTGAGTACGTAAAAGTTTTACGGCCTCATTGGTATCTCCTGTTGATTATGGAGGAGTAGATTGATTTGATATATTAGGAGAGGGTACCGCATGATATGTACCACCCCCGGTACCAGATTGACTTGGGATAGCCTGCACAGAAATGGAAGTAGTGTGAGGAGACTGTACCCCCAGATCAATATTGATGGGAGCTGATGTTGTTACAGGTTCCTGAGTAGGAATCAGATTCACGACCGGTGGAACTGTATGTTGTGCCATAATCACAGCATGCATGTCTGTCATCATCTCAGTCATGTTCTTCAAACTAGCCTCCAAAGCAGCAATTCTCTGCTCTTGACTGGAAGAACTGGAAGTATCTTGATCTTCTGTGACGGCATAAGCAGTCACTTCTCTAGCCTTTGAAGACGAGCTAGTAGAAGGGATTGTCCTTTCAAAACTTTCACTGTCATCATCAAAGTCACATAAATAACTTCCTCCAGAATAAGTGATAGGGATATCTTTTTGACTGAAGGAATCTTGGTTAGAATCAAAAAGATTCCTTTGACTGATTGCGTCTTGGTCGGAAAGAAGATTCCTTTGACCGATTATTTCTCGGCTTCTTGATCTAGTATATTGATATACTCCTTCATCGGATTCATGAATCCGATCTAAGTACTGTTGGCTGGGATTGCGAGATGCATTACGTCTTGAACGTTTTCTACCCCCAGTGCTTCGAGATGTCATGTTGACAGTAGCATATAGTAATTCATCTTCATCCACCAGGATTGGTTCAGGAGTCTGAACGTAATTCAAACAGTCAAAGATAGACCGCTTGGCCGACTGATAGCAGCATTTGATGACAACTTCATGGTGGTGATTATAATGATGCTGTTGGTCCACTGCTGGACGGGATGGATTTGTAATTTTTTGCTTCTGTATTAAGAGTTCACGAAGGTCACTAATAGAACGAGAAGAAGTTGCAGGAATCCTTGATGATATTCGGGACATGGTTCCTATTCCTGAGGTGTCCCATACCTTGAGTGTACAAGGACATGCTAAGTTGGTTAGCATAAGTCATAGGATCTTTCACTTCAGCATTCTTCCTCTGGTGTAAGTTAGCAACTGGTAGAGGTTTCCCTTGATACCTTTTGTGTTTTTTCGAAGTTGACCCTGATTGGCACCTGTTGATATAGGTGCACAAGTCTGACAGAGGAGCTACTTGTGCATCTACTTGAGATACTAGTAGTTTGCCTTGTCAGGATCTTGAGATACATAGGGTTGGTAGATCCTGCCCTGACCTCTTTGGAGTAGGCATAATACCCTTTTGCGTGGAAGGTTTATTCTGACTAGAACCCATCTTCCTGACAGAGATTTGGTTGTCTCTGTTAAGGAGAATAGAATTCTTTTCTGAATTAGCAATACTTTCCACCTAGTCAATGACTCGAGCAGAATGAGGAAAGGCTAAAGAGCATTTTCCTTGATTTAGTGATTTCTCACTAAACTTCTGGTTTGGTGGCAAAGAAGGATTCACTAAAGAGTGCTTCTCTTTACATTGCAGTAGTGCAGAAGCATGTGCAGGTTGCACCAGAGCATGAATAGGCATAGGTTGTGCCAGATCAGGAACATGCGTAGGTTGCACCAGGAAAGAAAAGTCCAAAGGGCGCTTTTCTTTGTTTTGTCCATCAGTGTGTCGAGACGAAGTCTCCTTCAATTTTAGAGTCGAAGAAGTAGAGGGGTTAGCCAAAAGGCTGTTTTCCTTAGGTTGTACCAATACGATGATGGACGCAAGTTGCGCAGAAGCAAGAACAGGTGCAGGTTGCGCCAGGAAAGTAAAGGCCAAAGGGCGCTTTCCCTTGCTTTGGACAGCAGTGTGTCGAGACAAAGTCTCCTTCGATTTCAGAATCGGGGAAATGGAGGGATTAGCCAAAAGACTGTCTCCCTTAGGTTGCGCCAAGGCAGTGATGGATGCAAGTTACGCAGAGGCAGGGGATTGTGCAATCGAGGACTTAGGAGTCCAAACAGAGTGCGTCTTGCTCTTAACAGCGGCAACAGTGCGCTTGGCACCCCCAGCATTGATCATGGCCTCGTAGGCTGTCTGGTCGACTTGAACGACCAGGGTCTTCTGCGTCTTCCGATTGACGCGGTATCACATTGAGTTGTCACTTTCTCATCGAAGGAGAAAGTTGTCCCCAGCAGAGTCGCTATTTTGTTTGAAAAAACAAAAGTCTTATTACAAACTTAGAAAAGAATACAAGAGTACAATTGATTTCTGGGGAAGTACAACTATAGGAATCTGATCAGAAGACGATCACTTTATCCCTTGGACGATGTGATATCGAAGACACAAGCCTCTGGAGGATGCAACAGCACTTTAGTAAGAGATTATGATCTTTCTTTTTCCTTTGAGATTAATTTGAAACTCTATTTATAAAGTTTTTAAAATAACTGTTTAGCAATTATTCTGGGTTGCGCGCGCTTCAGGTTGTGCGCCTCCTGTTCACTTGCGCAAACGGTTGTACTAACTGTTATGGACGCGTGGCATCGTTTGATTGAGATACACATGGTCGTGAGCAGTGTAGTGGGTACGTTCTGCGAAGTTAGTCGCTTGTGCGCCACGTCACTCTGTTCTGAATACTGTTTGATCACCTTGCACGAGCTTCATCAGGTTGCGCGTGGGCGCAATATAACAACCTGCGCGAGCGGTTGCACCAACTGCTGTGGACGCGTGTCATCGTTTGATTGAGATGCGCGTGGTCGTGGGCAGTGTAGTGAGCACGCTCTGCAAAGTTGGTGGCTTGCGCGCCACGTCACCCTGCTTTAAAATAAGAGTTGATCAAATGGCGCCAACTTGTCAGGCTGTGTAACGCCCCGGAACCAGAATACTGGAGAATAGGGGCGTACATAGCCAGCTACGTATATTGAAGTGCAACCCACCTCGCTACACGATCACGGCTGTCTAGATACATGAGGGTTTAACTACAATCCAACAGTCTCTTAGGGTCATGAACAAGCCTATTGTCTCAATCTCAAGCAAGCAATCATAGTCACAAGATGCCAGAATACCAAATATACAATAGTAAGGCGTCCCATACATTACATATTCGGATGATCATGAAACTAGTCATACAAAATGTCAGGACTAGCAAGAGTTTTAGTCATATATGATCAACCCTAGGATTTGTCAATCATGTTACAGTCCGTACGCAGACAGTAAATAAAGATGCAATGCGAGCTAACACGTGCTCACCGGCTAAACGTCTCAAAAGAATAATTTTACAATAAAGTGGAAGGATAAAAGAAACCCACTCGTTGCCAGGATTACGCCTGGTGGTCACCATCTGGCTGGAAGGAAGATAGATCCTCTGGAGCTGCTCCGATATCTGGCCACACAAAACCAGCTGGGTCAGACCCCAGAAAGAGCAAGTACCACAAAGGAGGCTTCACTTAGGAACTAAAACTAGCATATCATAATAAAATATTAAAGATAGTAAATAAAGAATTGATAATAATAAAGATAACCACAGTAAACTGAGTACGAGGAAACCATTCAAGTAGCCAGGTCACAACCCTTAAACCAAACAAGGACCGGAGTTGTAACCCTTCACCTGAATAGAAACTCGTCTCAAATACTATTGGTACAGTAAAGACAATAAACGAATAAAGGACACAGAACTGCTCCGGGAGCCAGGTTACAACCCTTAAACCAAACAAGGACCGGGGTTGTAACCCTTCGCCTGAACAGAACTGGACCCATGATCGTTATTGTTAAGGCCAGTATAAATAATTAATCATGCTGTTGAAGTAAGGTAAAACATGACGAGCATGGCATGGGGTGCAATAAGACAATAAACGAAGAGAGGACACAGAACTGCTCCGGGAGCCAGGTTACAACCCTTAAACCAAAGAAGGACCCGGGTTGTAACCCTTCACCTGAACAGAACTGGACCCCTGATCGTTATTGTTAAGACAAGCACAATTAATCATGTCATGTCACAATCTTGTACAGGATCGAAACAAGACTAAGCTGGGATAAACTCCATCCAATCAATCACGGCCAATCAAGAGTACGGCTTGATACTTTTAACTAACTAGGGTTATCACAGGCCTAGTTACTAGCAAGATACAATGAGATTATTCCAACAGCCACAAGCCCTGCAGACCATCCGGTTATCCAGGTCGAATGTCCGTTTATGAAGAATGCAACACGTGACTGTGTGCTGGAAATGTGCCCTACTCGTCGGTAGGCTACAAGTCCACTGAATGCGCCCAGATAACGGGATTGCCTGTAGCTGGAAATCTCTTCATGTCTACTGAATTATTCTAGTTTATTAGCCTTAGTCAATTACTGTAGGTATCCCTGACCGTGATACTCAAGGATCCCTGTCCTAGACATGATACAAACATTACCGGTTCATTTTGTACAAACACAATCACCCACGGTGTCCAGGCCATTCAATTATGTCATGACATGCTAGCCGTCGCAACAGCATTCGAGATATATATCATGTCAAATTTACTATCAAAAGTGCACCATGATGGGCCACCATTATGTCATGGAACATATTTAAAATTAATATTTAACTTGGTATAAGCATATATGCAATAACTAAATATAAACATGGTGCAAGAGTTGTGGAGGAATCATGCGGCTCAGGGGAGATGGGGAACAACTTCCACATACAAACTCAAAATGAGGTTCTCCAGAAATATTCGGAAAGACAAGACAAGGATCTAAAACTTTCATGTTTTAAGTTTTTTTTTTTTTTGAAATTCTGGCTAGAAAATAGCTAAACTTGACAAAAACAGTCATTCTGTGCACTTTTTATGCCAAAAATTCAATTCTACATAAAATACGTAAAATAGGAGGGTTCTAGCGTAAAATTTCACATTCTGGGTACCATCCAGCGTAAAATACGCAATTGCAGGGTTTCCTGCGTAAAATCTTACATTCTGGATGATATCCAGCATAAAATACGCAATTCCAGGGTCCCAAGCGTAAAATCTTACATTCTGGATGATATCCAACGTAAAATACGCAATTTCAGGGTCCCTAGCATAAAATCTTACATTCTGGATGATATCCAGCGTAAAATACGCAATTCCAGGGTCCCTAGCGTAAAATTTTACTCAGCCGACATGAAAAATCCAGAAAACTTGTTTTGGCCGTAAAAACTTCATTTTAACTCGAAATGAGGTGAATCAAAAACCAAATTCATACGAAATTTTGTGCTCTTGCTCATGGAACTATTAGTTTTCGAAAATAACAAGTTTTAGTAGATCAAAACCAAGAAAACTCCATGAACTCAAAGTTATAATGTAGATCTAGAAGAATCTATCCATCAAAATTAAAAACTCTAAGTTCTAAAGAGGCTTATAATCATGTAAAGAAGAGAATAGAACAATAAAAATTGAGATCCATCATGAAGCAAGTTGCACTTGCCTAGGGCTCTTAGGTGCAGGTGGAGAGTAATGGTGAGGAAGAAGAAGAGTGAATGGGGAGAGAGAAAGAGTTGGGCTAATAAATGGGGACGGTGGTGGTAGGTAAGGGTTCTCCCCCTTGGTTTATAATGAACCAATAAGCAACCCAAGCCGAACCAAGCCAACCCAAACAAGCCGAACCAAGCCAGGAGTCAAGCAATACGAGTCAGATTACGTACACGTATTCCAAAATACGTAATACGAACAATAGGCATTACAGGCTGCACATGGGCGCAACTCAACGACTGGCGCCTTTGACTAGGTCTTCTGTGCTGTACTGATTAATTCTCGCACCACTCAATGACTTGCGCGAACCAGTTGTTAGCATTATTTACATGCTGACAAAATCTTCTCGAGCGTCGCGTTGTGCGGAATTCGAATAGATTTTCCTTAATCTTCGTCCTGTCAGTTTTCAGGTAATGATGATGCCGTTATAGTTTCTCGAGGAAGTGCGACACGTGGCGCTCGCGCAACCTGACTCCAGCGCAACCAGATGTTGGTGCAACCTGATGCTGCACAACTTGATGGTTTGGCGCAATGTAATGATTTGGTGCCATCTGATGATTGAACACTTTAATAGATGGCGCAGCTTAATTTTTAGCCTCTACAGTGACCATTTTTTATTTTTTGCTTCCCTTGACTTGACGTGTTCGTCTTTTAGACGTTATCAAATTACCACACCACCTATAGGCAAGTATACATTGTCATGGTCGATTACTGTTTATTTATATTTATTTCAGCATGTTATATTTATGTTATCTATTTTTATTTATTTATGTTCTATGAAACTGTATGTCGAAGTCATACTTGGGTGCAAACGACTGTGTTAGTTATTTTACGTTACTTGTATTTATTTTATACATGTTGGCCTTGTTTTAGCAGACCACCCTATGATTGCTAGGTATTCTTGTATCTCCTTTGGACATGACACATGTATTGCATGAGTAGTAAGTCTCATGTAGGACACAGACGTGTATTCGACTGGCGGTGCGTATGGGATGGGCTACGGTGTCACAACCCGCTCTCGAATAATCGGACATGCCCAGCCTACGTTGGAACACTCAACGTAGTAAGCTGTACCAAGCTAGGAAAACTAACAAGTCAATATGAATAAGTACAAATCACATCATCTATAAACGTTCCCAGAAAGATCACCATAATCCACAAGTCCATATAATGTAAAGGTACCAGAGTCAACAGGAATGAAATACGCTATGAACTCTAAAAAAAAAAATATCTAGGAGTAAATCTAAACAGTCTAAACCTGAAGCCTCTAGCTAAGTCATGTCTCCATCCTGCTCAGCTAAGATCCCGGACTCTGGCCCATAAGGTAGAACAATATCCTACAAGTATACCTACAACATATCCAGTTAGGATCGGAGCAAAGTACAGTTCTAGGTAATGAACAAGAACATCATGATATGGAAATGAGTACAGGAGAACATGAAATATAAAGTACATGAAAGAACATGAAAGTACAGGAATGTAAGTACAAAAAATTAACTACAAGAATGTAAACCATGAACCTGAAGTACAAGATATGACATGTGCACAATATTTGAAATACAACTAGCCTATGTGATCGGCTGGGTTAAGTACAGGAATAAGTATAGGAGTACAGGAATAATGGTACGGCTTAGGGCCCGCGTGCACAGTGCGAGGCCTAAGCTATCTACATGAATATCATAACATGGGTTTGGTCATATAGCTAGTGTATTTTCCCTCCCCGACTACAAGTAAGTACAAGAACGTGAAAGTTCAGAAGAACATGATATCGTGTCATGACGTGTCATCAAGAGAAGTACAAGATATGAATGTAAATGCACAAGACCATAGAATGTACTTGCCTTGCTCCGGGTGATCAAGGGTAGGAAGTAGAACTGGATGTCCTCCTGGTTAATTAGCTACAAGTTGGTTAAGTTCTAAACTACGACAATTAATAATACTAAGTTATCCATTTACTATTCTTCTCTTACTCTACTAGAATATATTCCCTTAACTATAACTATCTATAGCATAATTATACAAACTATCACTAATTATTTAAGGATAATTACTTGTAACTACATGGGGACATCTAAGATAGGATCATCTAATAAATAAGTTAATTAGCATTATTTTAAGAAAATATAGTTTAGTAGCAAGACAAAACTTTTGGTATAAAAAGTAATCCAACCTAATTCTTTAATATAAGTTATAGCCTTGCTAACCAATCATTTGTTATACAGGTTGTCAACTTCTCCAAGCATATTTAACCAAAATTGGGATAACTCCTCTGCAGTAACACATATAAAGCAACTAAACCCAGCCATAAATGGCCACAACCCACAGTTGATAATATTGAACAAGTGTACTCCATAGTACACTTTCTAAATATATAAAACCTGGGCCCACATCAACATATAGACTTTAGAATGCGTCCTTCAAAACCAACCCAAAAAAAGAACTATACAATCAACCGATATACATATATATATATATATATATATATATATATATATATCAGGTCTAGCAATATATCAAAACAAGGAGCTCAACAAGGTCATACGGCCTCAACCCACACACATACTCGTATATATCATTTGAACCTACCATCCAGACGCAACACCCCTAATTGAGTTGCGCTAACTCAAGCATGACTCAGAGAATTCACTCTTCTAACCAAAATATTATACAACTATATTGCAAAATATTTACAAAAATATCAAGAGAAGAAGATTTGAATATAGTCGATCCCAAAACTCACACCAAAATTTACAAAGAATGATACAAGAAATCAATCGAAGATAACTGTAATCATAAAGAGAAATATACAAAAATTAACTCCCAATTAAAGAATTTTCGCAATAAAGGAATCAACGAAACCCAATTGAAAAT
Organism: Iris pallida; assembly: GCA_029216955.1. Classification (NCBI taxonomy): domain Eukaryota; kingdom Viridiplantae; phylum Streptophyta; class Magnoliopsida; order Asparagales; family Iridaceae; genus Iris; species Iris pallida. Next base: position 7,324,692 of record JANAVB010027195.1, read on the forward strand.
CTTGTTCCCGCTACTCCGTCCATCCGGACACGAACACACATTCAGAGATCTTGACACGAACTGATCATAACACCATTGTGCAGAACTTGGACACACACCCTTTAACTGCTAACGCCAACTCGGACACAATCCATTGCTGGACACGAACGAGGCTGTACACCTATGATACTAAACACGAACCATCTGCTGGACACAACTGTACGCCAGACACGAACAATTCTGGATACGACATAGGACTGGACACGAACAATTCAGTAATGCCCCCAACCCGTCCCTGTCTAGTAGTTCCCATTAAATCTATTTACAAACTATGCATTGATCAACACTCGAAGGATTTGAGTATTACCTGAGTTGAGAGGACTCAATATGGAATAAGAACCCAGTCCAAAGGGGTCGGACACGACTCCTTCACGTGTCCAAAACCGATCCAGAATTTGTTGAAGCATTTCCACGAACAGTTGATATGCAAAAACAAATGAATTATTCTAAAAATTTGTTTCCGATGCGTTCGACAAGAAAAGAAGGATTATCAAGGATTCATAGAAAATCAAGGGAGTTAATTACTGATCGGTTCTTGATCTCAAATTCTTGATCGACAAGGTCAATCAATGTTGGAGAACTCGTGGCCGCACCAGCGGCGGGAATGCCGCTCCTTCGCCGAGACACCGCGAATAACCGAGCGCCGAAGAAGGATCGCTGTCAACCTACCCGGAGTCGTCAGAACCGCCGATCCGTGATAAGGAAGAGTTATCGATCGATCGATCATTGCTGTCATCGTCATCGTCGTCGTCGGAGAGGATCATTGCTGAGAGAATCCGTCTAGCTGCAGGTGTGAGATGAGACGGTTGCTGCCATGGCCTTGCTCTTGAAGAATTAGGGTTAGGGTTAGGGTTAGGTCAGATTTGGGTCTCAAGAGTTGGGAAGAATGGAAAAGGCTCGGCTGAACATTAGAAAAATGGTGGAGAGAATGGGAAATAATGCCACTCTCTCTCCTCCCTCTGTTATATAGGAACCAGCACAGGGAAGTAACATTTTACAAATAACCCCTCCACTTCTAGTATTTACATATTAATCCAAAAAGGTTGTTAGAGTGGTTACATAATCTGTTAGGAAGTTGGTTAGAGGATTGGGGACCACTTCCAATTAGTTATACCTAACTAGGAATTTACATCCTTGCCACTAATTCAAACGTCCTTCCAAAATGATCGTGAGATTTATTATTCGAATAATTTTTTAACCAAAATTATTATTTAGAAAAAGATTTTAAAAAATGAAGAGTGGGCTTACAAATCTCTCCTCCTTAAAATAATTTCGTCCTCGAAATTTATGGTAAAATATTATTTCCAAAAATTATAAAAGTCAAAAATATAATAGGTCTCAACACGCAAGTTGTTTATTGAATTCAAACTCTTATTTGAAAAGCATCAATATAATCAAGCAACAAGCTAGGGTAGCGTTCCTGCGATTCTATCCTCGCGCTCCCACGTGGATTCTCCTGGAGAGTGATGCCTCCACATGACTCTGACAAGCAAAATCGTCTGGTTCCGCAGCTGCTTCCATCTTCGATTAAGGATCTCTACCGGCTGCTCCACGTAGGTGAAGCTCGGGCCAACCTCCAACTCTGAGTAGTCGATGACATGGCTCGGGTCAGAAATGTAACGGCGGAGCTGGGACACGTGGAAGACATCATGTACTCCCTCCAGACTAGCAGGAAGTGCCAGTCGATACGCAACCTCGCCAATCCGTGCTGTCACGTCGAAGGCCCAATGTATCTGGGACTGAGCTTCCCACGTCTGCCAAATTGGATAGTGCTTCTGGTCGGTAGGATCTTCAGGAACACCATGTCTCCAACTGCGAACTCTAGCGGTCGTCTGCTACTGTCCGTCCAGTGCTTCTTCCGATCCTGTGCAACTCTGCGACCCTCTGAGCCTTGAGACCAAGTATGATAATTACATACAAGAAGTTGAAATAACATGATCTAACAACGATCAAAAATCAAATAGGCACGAGATGGAATAAAGTTTCAATTACAACTTAGAGGAGCAAAACCATGAAGGCACAAACTACTAAGCACGATCAAAATTGATAGTTTAACACAAGCGGACTAGAAGAAGATAGGAAAATTATGGTCAGATAGACATAATTTAAGATCGAAGTTTTGACAAGACACTAACAAAGTATGGAATCAAAATCTAGCAATGTATAATTGAGGAAATCAATGATCTAACGATAAAATGCTAGAAGGGAAATTAGCAAGGGTTGATTGAGAAAACGTATGAAATACCCAGGAGGTACTAGTATCAAATCAGGATGAACGTGCAAGGATTTATGATTCACGAAAATCGATAATTATATGAAAAAGAGAATATAGTTTCCATGGTACCCGAGAACATATAGGTATTTGAAGTCACTTCGCTTAGAATCCCTACCCTGCCAGTATATATCTGACTGTAGTGGACTTTCGGCTCCGTAACTCAAATAATAATATGTCACTGAATATTCTGTCAACTCTATCCATTTTCCAACAATCATTGACGAAATAACCCAAGAGATCAAGATATGAAGAATATGACAAAGTCTCAATAATACTCGAAAACCTATGAATGTCTGAAATCACTTCAACTTAGAGTTCCTGCCTCGCCAGTGCGCTGCTGGCTGTAGTAAACCCTCAGTATCCATAGCCCAGATAATGACTGCAGCGTGCAACTGCCACACTCCAGTAGATCATCGAATAGTCTCTCAATCTTATCCATAGGAATTACAAAACAGTTTTAAAGAATTCAAAATGGGTTCCAATAGTCCAAGTCACGATAAAAGGTGAAGTTATCTGTCTGTTAGTATGCAAGGGTTTCACTTAGTGCCAAGATGCAACGAAGGATTCAACAATGAGTAGTGGTACTAAAAGGATAAACAAGGTGGTTTTAAATCTCGAACAGGGAGCGAAGTTTCGAATAGGAACCGGAATCTCGAATAAAATCTGAAAAATAAAAAAAATTCCGTATAGGAGACATAATCCAGGATAGGTAACAAAATCTCAAAGGTGGCATAAGGCAAGGTACCAGATAGAAGACAAAGTCTCGAAATAAGGGCTAGAAACCTTGTACAGGGATCAAAATATAACAAAATTTTGAATAGCACGAAGTTTCGAACAATATCTCGAATGGAAAACAAAATCTCCAATAGAAGTTGCAGATGGAGGGTAATCCTCGAATAGTAAATCTCGAACAAGGACTAGGACCATGAATAGTGAATAAAATGGAGTATCAATGAGTGAATAGGAAACAAGCAACGAATTGTGGATACGAAATCTCAAATAAGAAACAAAATCTTCAAAACCCTCAAAGGAATCCTCAACAATGTCCTGCATAGGACGGAGCTTAAATAAGGTTTCGAATGAGGAACAAGGTTTCGAAATAAAATCTCGAGTAGGAATTAAAATCTCAAACAATACGAAGTTTGATAAGCGAACAAAATTTCCAAATAGGAGCCAACACTAGGAAACAAAGTCATGAATGACGAATATGCAAACAATATCAAATAGTGTATTTCAAACAATTATCGAATTGTAGATCTGAAATAAGTTTACCGAATAGGAAACAATATCTCAAAATAAGTTTCGAATATCAACCAAGGTTTCAAAATAGAAAACAAGAAGTTTCAAGAAAGGATCTAGGTGCTAAGAGAAATTTAAGGGAAGACTGCATTGCGAATCAAGATACATTGTTTTCTCCAACCAGGCAAAAGAAGCCTTCTGCCTTCAGTCTATCTTCAGTATTCCTCCGGGACTGGAATCTCTCCAATCTTCTTAAACCGTCCTGACGTAGACTGGTCCATGCGGCAGTGCTCCATGTGATTGATGACTCTGGAGAGGTGGGTCCCCTTGCTGTAGTCTTGATGCTCCTCGTGCTTGTCCTTGGGCAGTATGATCAACATTCTCCGGGAAATCCTTGACTTGATGGACAGGCGATCTGTAGTACAAGCATAGCCTCTATCTTTTGCGGCACTCTTCATAGTGGTGTCCTGAGCGGCGGCAGAAGTTAAAAATGATCATCGGCTGAATATAAATATGAATCTGATGATGCTCCGTCCGAGTGTTGTGACGCTTTGCGGGTCTAGGGTAGTTGCTGTCTCCGCCATAAATCTTCATGTATCTTTTGAGCTTCAGCTTCCCGTCTCATTCTATTGTCTGTGTTACATTCTGGATCTCCTGGCTGGTGGCTCCAATCTTTAGAGAAGTTGGGTACTCATTGACTTGGATGATCTTTAGTGGCAGCTCCAGGTTCTTGATCTGCTCCTCAGTGCAAGATATGCGCTTGGTGTCGGAGAAGTCCAAAGGTCTGAGAGTCTAGGAGTCAGAAGTCCTTTTTGGCTTGGAGAGTGTATCCACAAATCTAGCTTGGAAAAAGAATGGCCTGCTCCCTCTAGGCGTCCAGGAACTCTTGAAACGTCTCTGTCAACTACGTACTACCCATGGGGATAGTAGGACGATAAAAAGTAGTGGAGGCTCAAAACCTTCAAGTGTAGGTGGATCGAGAAAGACTCAACATAGTAAGCTGCACCAAGCTAGAAAAACTAATAAGTCAATATGAATAAGTACAAATCACAACATCTATAAACGATCCCAGAAAGATCACCATAATCCATAAGTCCATATAACGTAAAGGTACCAGAGTCAACAGAAATGAAATAGCTATGAACTCTAAAAATAATAATATCTAGGAGTAAAGCTAAACAGTCTAAACCTGAAGCCTCTAGCTAAGTCATGTCTCCATTCTACTCTGCTAAGATCCCAGGCTCTGGCCCATAAGGTAGAACAATATTCTATAAGTACACCTACAACATATCCAGTCATGAGCGGAGCAAAGTACAGTTCTAGGTAATGAACAAGAATCTCATGATATAGAAATGAGTACAGGAGAACATGAAATATAAAGTACATGAAAGAACATGAAAGTACAGAAATATAAGTACAAAAAATAAAGTACAAGAATGTAAACCATGAACCTGAAGTACAAGATATGACATGTGCACAATATTTGAAATACAACTAGCCTATGTGACCGACTGGGGTAAGTACAGGAGTATAGGAATAATGGTACGGCTTAGGGCCCGCATGCACAGTACGAGGCCTAAGCTATCTACATGAATATCAGAATATAGGTTTGGTCATATAGCTAGTATATTTCCCCTCCCCGACTATAAGTACAAGAACGTGAAAGTACAAAAGAACATGATATCGTGTCATGGCGTGTCGTCAAGAGAAGTACAAGATATGAATGTAAATGCACAAGACCATAGAATGTACTTGTCTTGCTCCGGGTGATCAAGGGTAGGAAGTAGAACTGGATGTCCTCCTGGTTAATTAGGTACAAGTTGGTTAAGTTCTAAACTACGACAATTAATAATACTAAGTTATCCATTTACTATTCTTCTCTTACTCTACTAGTATATCTTCCCTTAACTATAACAATCTATAGCATAATTATACAAACTATCACTAATTATTTAAGGATAATTACTTGTTACTGCATGGGGAAAACTAAGATAGGATGATCTAATAAATAAGTTAATTAGATTTATTTTAAGTAAATATAGTTTAGTAGCAAGACAAAACTTTTGGTATAAAAAGTAATCCAACCTAATTCTTTAATAGGAGCTATAGCCTTGCTAACCAATCATTTGTTATACAGGTTGTCAACTTCACCAAGCATATTTAATCAAAATTGGGATGACTCCTCTGTAGTAACACATATAAAGCAACTGAACCCATCCATAAATGGCCACAATCCACAGTTGATAATATTCACTACAAGAAATATTGGTTTTTACGGCGTGCAAAGTATATCGTAAAAAGTTTTTACGGCGTTCAATGTATGCCGCAGTGAAAGCCGTATTTGCCCGCGTCGTAAAAAATCACTAGTTTTTACGGCATACAATGTATGCCGTATTAGACCATTCACGACATTCATTGCGTGCCGTTAAAAGGCAATTATGGCATTCATTGTATGTCGTAAAATGTTTCATATACACATCAATTAGGACATATCTTGCACGCCTTAAATTCTCTTCCATTTTAAAAAAAAATTCTGCTTTCTGTATAATCAATTTTACCTTTTGACATTCAATCACAAAGCATATAATATACACCACAATTATAAAAATAATAATTTTCATTAAAACAATAATGTCAAATCATCCAAATTTGATACACAATGAAAAGTATATATGTTATTCATACTGCTTGACTCTAAAACGGTTGCGTACTCAAATCCTAGCCCGTACACCCGTCCCTTCTTGAACCCTCCCGTTGCCCGTGTCCATAACAAGTACAGTTCGTACTCTGATAGGTCCTCTTCTTTCCGTTTCCTGTACTGTTTCATCAGCTCCTGAAACTTCTCCTACAAACACAAGTTTTTTTGATAATAAGTTATGTCTGTAAAAAAAACCATGTATAGAAAGTGTCCATCATGGAACATGTCCTTGATACAAACATAGATACAGATATCTGTTATAGATACAGATACATGACAAAAAGGCAGATATTGGTAGAAACTGCTGCTGAGTGTGCAAGCACGTGTTGAATCCGATACCGATATGTATCAGGTTATATAAGTTGAAATTTTTGTGTCTATATACTTTGATAAGCATTAAAATTTACCCAAACTTCCTTGGCTTTCTCGTCCACGAAGGAGTTCTCGTCCACGAAGGAGTTGTCCTTCCTTACATGAGTGGCGAACAACGTCTCGAGGCTTCTAGGCTCTCTCCCCAATTCAATTATCTAAAATAAAAACAAAATGTGTAGTAAACATAAAACATAAAATCTTGGTAAATGATGAATAATAGACATGGATCCGATACAAATTAAGGAAACACATACCATCTTTTTCATGTGAGCAGTCGTAGGGATGGAACCACCAGTGTAGAGACCGGCATTGCTTGCTCGATTTCTTTTGTTCGTCTCGGCATTGGCCGCGTTCTTCTCCTCTGCCCAGAACTGCTTCAGTCCGATCCAGCGTTCATTTTTGAATAACACCATTAGTATGGAGCAAACTACATGTGAACTGAATATGAGCATAATATAGAAAGAATCTGAACCAATTTACAACAGCTACATGTGAATCCAAACTACATGTGGATTGAAATTACATGTGAATATGAGCATAAACATAATCTGAACCAAACAGAATGTGAGCATAACATGTGTTAACTGATGAAATTTGCTTTATATGGAGCAAACATGGTTACCTGGATATCGAGCCTAGCAACCAAGTGGTGATCCCACACCCAAAATACAGAAGCTCGGGACCTAACTGATATGCATAAGGCAGCAGCAAGAAAAGTGGTGGCCGACTGAATCTTTGACAGGAAAATGCCAAAGGATCTCGAACCGAACACAAGATAGCCAATACATGGTAGCATAGAAACATTTGATCTTCATACAAATCTCATATATATACCTATATTGACCCTGAACTAATCCAATACTTGGTTTCTAGTCAAGAAAGGGATCAAAGTTCTGGGAAAAAAAAAACAAAGGCTTAGAATAAAAATATAAAAGTCAAAAAAATTGGTGATAATCCTTACCTATGAATAATGCTGAAGCACTGGACATATGTATACGATATAGATGAAGTCCCATAAAGATTCAGTTTATCACAACAAAATAAGCTCTCTAATTAAAAGCAAGTCAGCAAAAAAATGATCTCAAACTACTATAACATAAGCCTCCGGAGACAGACATGCACAAGTTTTAATTATGTTAGACTAAGATTCCAATAAAACAAGATTGAGCATATCTTATTATCTATGTACTGTTTAAATTATTTGACTGTCTATGCTATGTTAAAAAGAATTTACTAACACAATTGTTTTTTGGGGCCATTTTTGTCTCATCGCTCGGAGCCATGCTTCATATTATACAAACCAAGTATAACAGGAAATCATCATTTGACCAATAAGTGCAAATCTAATAAATATAAACAAAGAGAAGAGGCAAATAGGGTAAATAAAGGTGAAAAATCAAATTACCTTTTTCTTAATTGGAATACATACAGAGCACAATGTTCTGCAGAAAGTCGAGCATGTGTAGTTTCATCCTTTAAAAACTCAACAATTGATGGGCCTAAACCATAAGGTTGGCTGAAGTAAATGAAAGATTCATCTGTTAGAATAACAAAATTAACAACCATTTAGAATTGCATGTATTACAAAAGCCTATAATCGGTAATAATATACAATGACAGTTGGCAAGATGAAAGAATGTAACTATGAACCTTTGCAACAACTTTTATGCTAGATAAGGATCTTCTCATGACTTTAATGGATTCACCGAGCAAAGTTGAAACAAGTAATTGAAGGAGTTCTTGTGAAGTTTTTGTGTTTGCTGCATCTTGGACTTTACAGAGCAGAAGCCTCCCCATTGCCTTGCTAATGAATCCCTGACTGGAAAATGATGCAATAAAATTGCAAAAGTCGTCAGAATGTCAACATTATCAGATAATAGTAGCTTTTGTGATTCAAGTTGTATCTTACCATCAGTCAAAGCATTTTTAAGATTTTTAATTGATAGGAGTAGAGGAGAGTGACATATCATGGATGGTCTGTGCACAGTCATGGAAGACACTGTAAGCAAGCAACCATGTCTGATGGACCAGGTTGGTGATATACTCAAGCTAGCCATCATACTCAGAATATCCAACAATTCAATCATATAGCAGTTAACAAAATAAGTATGAAACAAGCAAAGCACCTATGCATAATGTATCTAAAAGATAGTTGAAAAGTGACCACTCGTGTAGTTAGGGCAAATGATAGATTACCAAGCTAGGGAGCAAAGTACAAATAGACAAGAAACTAAATGTTTATCATGTGTCATTAAAAAAAACCAGACATAACTTTAACAGCTTGATGAACATCAGGAAGTCATTTAGGGAAAAAAATAAACATCTAATGAAAAAATTTCCGAGAATATGTAACAGAACTTGGTATACCCGATTATAACCAATTATACCCGACTATACCTAAAAGAATTAAACATCTAATGACTAAATGTCTGTACACGCAAATGAATGCCAGTAAAGCGAATATGTGGACTCGACAACCATAGCTGATGCAAATAGCAAGTGAAAATACCTACTGCAGTAGTAAGCAAAAAAAGCATTCAATTTGATTATTTTTGTAGTCATGCCATGAATATATGACAAGTACACATGTTTCCCCTATCTAGTATAACTCTCTGTAGCACATAGCCAAGTTCCATAGAATACATTATTCAGAAATTTTACTTTGCGTATAGTAGAAAGGCCTAATGCATAGCCCTAATACCTAACCTGTAGCCGGTTAATTTGGATCTTTTCCAAGCAACCCAGCATCATACCTTAGATTTATCCTGAGAAATTGCCAAGCATTCTCTGCCTTAGGATTCATGGCAAGTGCCCTCACATAGTACCTAATAAATTCTTCATACAAACCATGAATCAAGTATGGGAAAAGTCGCAAAATTGATCAAACTGTTAAAGCGAGGCATTTGATATAGAAAATGTACTCGACTATTTTGGGACAATACTTGGGAATTGAAACTGTTAAAGCGAGGCATTTGATAAAGTAGGAGAAAAGTAGCAAGGTTTCCTCTGCTCCTTTTTTTCCCCTTTGCTGCTACAACACATAAGCTTCCACTTTCTCAAAAATTGCTAATATGAGTGTCACCATTATTCTTCTTTTTTATTTTGTAACTAGTTAATGTAAAACATGTCAGCTGCTACATAGTTCTTAAACCTTCATAATAACTTGATCTTATAGATTTATGTATATGAAGAAAAACTTGAAAACATTTGTTACAAGTAAACAAACTGGGAATGGGTGGTCACTAAGAAAACAATTGGTCATATAGGAGGGTAGATTCTTCCTATAACGTTTGATTGTGCACTTTAAAAGTTCGGAGCCTCGCAACCTTAGGAGTTTAGGTGCATGACTGTGCTAGAAAATTTGTTTTATTCCATCTTTTAAATCACTTCAACCAACATCCTTCCGAGTAATATTAGATTTTAACAGTACCTAATATAGGCACAAGCTTGACCTAGAATATTAAAAGAACATGGGATTCCGGCATTGACTTACAATTTGAAATTATATTTCAAGTTGTTACAAATATCTTTAGGCAGACATCAACAAAATTAATGATATCTTCTTCTTTTTTTACTTTAAGCAATGGTTATCATTGTAATGTCCTTTTTATGTTTCTTTGAGGCCAATATCACAATAGCAGTTGGCTGGCATGTGCTTTGACAATCTATTAGGATTTCACACAAGCAGAAAATGGTTCACAATGATGTTAAAGTGACAACCACTACAAGAGATTCATATTCATTGTGGAAAAATACCTCGACAATGAAGTCTTAATGTCTGGCTGATTTGCATAAGATGTAAGAGGAGCTTATAAGTTAGCATATGTTCAAACCAATCTCAAGCTGTGTAGGAGGTAACTACAAAATCGAAGCTGCTATAAACACACAGATGAAGAAGAAAGCTATGAATAATCGCAAGTAAAAAATCTATAAACCATTTAACACCTGTAACAGAATATGGAATGATTGTGGTTGTCTAAGATGCTAATTTCGGAAACCCCACCCACAACTTTGGCATCTTCCATATATATATGTATGACAGAAACAGATAAACAAAAAATACTTTTCATTTGAAACTTGTAAATGTGGTGATGTTCCAATAAAAGTATTATTTGTTTAGCTCATTTTTTTGGTACAAAACAAACCAAAGATCTACCAAAGCAACAACTTTATAAATGTCCATTTGTTCTTAGCCCCCTCAAAGGTATATGCCGACTAGCTTCATTCCATAAAAAAGATATATAGTTGTCCCCCACATTCGCAGACAATTCTCACATGCATTAGCCTGACTAAGTGAGGACACTCTTAAAGATATAAAGATGGCGCCAAGGAATCACAAATCTGAAAAACCCAATAAAAATGACAATATTAGCATGGAACATGACAGGGATGAACTCTTTGGTGAGATGGAGATTGGATAGACCAGTGGCCAAAATGCTTAGAGGATGGGGGTTGTGTAATAATTGCCAATCATCAAGCATGGGCAGAATTTGGGTATTATAGAATAAACATATTTGGACTGCTAAGGAATTGAACAAGTATAGTCAAATATACAATGACTTCCTAAACATAGGATGACTGAATTGTATTGTACCTATGGTGTATGGCTCAAACTTGAGATCCAAAAGAATGCAACTATGGAAGGATATCTACAAGAGTGGACAAGAAATTACTAAAACTTGGTTCATATTAGGATATTTCAATTGTGTTAGATTTAGCAGTAAAAACTTGGGGAAAGGCATAAACCTGAGAGAGTCCTGGAAGATTTGAACATCTGCATAGCTGAAACTGGTCTAATAGAGTTGCAGTCTACAGGTAATGCCCTGTCCTGTTTTGGTCTAACAAATGCCACCACAAACAAAATTATGTGCAAAGTGGATAGAAGCTTTGGAAATGATTCTTGGAAAAACTAACTTCCAAGTATACCATATGAGTATCTTTGTTCTGTAGCTAGTGATTAAAATCTCATTTGAGGTGAACCTGGATGGTAAGACAAACACGACAGAGGCTAGCCCATTCAAATAAATAATCCAACGTCCAAATATGTTTAATGCATTACTAGCTTTATGATGAAACTGAGACTGAATCTGAAACCCTTTATTTATTTGGTCATTTAACTGTATACCTATTCCTTTCCATTCATTCATTCATTCAGACTGAAACTAAATATATATTCAGTTTCAATGAACTACCTTCAGTTATCAAATGAAATACCAGTACTGATATTTAGGGAAGGACATAGGGCTATGTGACGCAGATATGCATGATGACAGAATAGCTTGGGTCAGGACATATATGGAACCTTCAAGCTGAAGTTTATAAAATATTTCATTACATGAAACGAGACCAATAACATTAAATTGCACTATTCATTCTATTTGGGGGTAAGTAAACATGAGAATGCAACTAATAAAATGCTCACACTAACGAGTATGTAGTGATACCTCAGCATTCCTCCGAAGTGAAATCATAAGAAGTGAACATATTCAGTGTCGCAAAACCTACGTACAAAACTTCATGAATGATGAATCCATAAAATGAAGAGTTGAGATGGGTTTATATCATAAATCAAATGTCATAACAGAAAAATACCTGTCAATAAGAAACCAAAGTTTGAAACACAGCAACATAGTTGGTGAGAATGAACCTGTAGTAAGAAAGTGAAAAAAAGGAAATTACTGAGTTGGAATTAGGTGCCAGCTCAAGGAATAGGTAGGTACTTGGATGTTAGAAACATGGATATGATTGAGTTGGAATTAGGTGCCAGCTCAAGGAAATGGCGTCCCCACATTCGAGCTACGTCATATGGAAGCCACATACAGAATATAACATGTAAAATCATGATGAATTAGAAGATGTCAACAATTAGATAAGTTATGAAGATGGAAAATTATATGTTGCAAATTAATGCCAACCGGCTAGCACCTCTGAAATAAGTATATTCAAAATCTCATATAGAGTGCGAGAAAATTTACATGGCAACATTTGAGACTCCCTCTGCAGGCTGCATAATGCGAAGGAGTGCTTTTAGTTCCTTCCATATTTGAGAAAATTAACACCAACATCATCGACACAGATCAAAAATAAAAGCAAATTATAGTATCCGACATCTACTATATACATCTAGGCCACTCCACAATATAATAGGAGACAAAATTAAATAGGTAGCTTGTTCGTGTCAACGTATCATGCCCTTTGCAAAAAATACAAGTAAATAAAAATAGAAAAACTTAAGATATGTCATTTATATGTCATATTGTATTGGATGAACATTAGATATATCAAGGACACTCCAAATCATAGTAAGACACCAAAATAGGTATTGGAACTTTGTCTGACATGTCATCTCCTATAAACCAAAGTTTATAATTAAATGAAATTTGTCAAGAAACTGGGCTTCAATATAACATTAAAAGAACCATATCTTCGTAAGGAAAAAAACATGGATATTTATAACAAGAGAGAAAATAATTTGTCCATATACTGCAAAATAATTCTACAAGCCTTTGATACTAAATAATCAGATCATGTCCCTATCCAATATGAATAATTTAAGAGAAGTATTCAACATATACATGTATAGGGTTGGAGGGAATGAGAAAAATCTGTAGCAGTAGAATGTTTGCAAGCAAGAGCAAACCTGCTTGTACATGGGATTTGGCATGAAGTATGTGCTCGTTGAATTTAGGTGTGAACCCGGTAAGAGCTGCCACAAATGACACTACGATAGCGGAGTACTAGAACACTTGGGGGTACTACATATCATAGCCCTGACTATGCCCGTAAGCTGCAACACCTTGACCCAACTGGAAGTACGGATAGAAGCCTCCAGGTGCCCCTCCAATATTGGATATTGGCTCGCTGCCCCTCCATACATATTGTAATAGCTCTGATGAAGAACACAAAAATATAAGCAAATTGCTGATAAATTATATATTTACAGCAAAAAGATACGTATATAAGAACATAAAAGAACATAAAGACAATGATGGCAAAAATGGTAGGAGCAAATAATTAATCCATCTGTAATTGAAGCATGTGGATGAATAGAATGTCACTTCAACTAGGTCAAAAAGAATTCAGAATTCATGAACTTTGCATTCTAAGAATGACTATTAGATGAGAAATTATGATTTAGAGAAACAAGCTAATTGGCAATATTGTCTTATAGTAACTAATTATACATACATTATTGCCACTGTTGAGGTCATGCCATAACGTTAATATGGCCACAAATATTAACTATGAGAATCACTTGCAAAAGGGGGAAAAGTCAAGTCAAGAGCGAACAAAATGTCATCTAAAAAAGAGAGACCACAACCCTCAATATGGCCACATATATTAACTATGAGAATCACTTGCAAACACTTGCCCTAAAAATTGTTACCTTCTTCTTCCTATTCGTCTTCATTGTCATCCCTCTCGATTTTGCTGTCAGCTTCCTTGTCGGCTACTAATACTACATCTTCCTCCTTGAATCCATCTACAAAATTTGTAGAAACGATGGAAAACACCCAAAATTAAAGCAAATGAGATTATTAAAAGAAAAAAAATTCGTAATCACCTTCGTCGAGAGACCTCAACCCTCCCACCAAAGTCACGGAGAGGAGAACGAACGCAGGAACCCTAACCCAACCCTAAATTAATGTATGAATCGAAACCCTAGATTTGACAACGACAAACAAAGGTGTGAAAAAGGAAACCCTAACCTGGAATTAGGGTTTACGAGTGGAGGAAGAAGATGGAGAAACCCTAACACTTGAACAATTGAAGAAGACGAAGTGGAGTTCACGGCAGATTCGAGAAAAGAAGAATAGCTATGATGGATTCCAGAAAAGAAGAAGAAAAAGAAGAAGAAGAAAAACAACGAGTGAAGGAGCAGAGGGGGGAGGGGTTGAAAAGGTTTTAGGCTGAAATAGTCGTGTGTGTTCTCGCGCGCGGGTCAGTCGAAAAAATTACCGCTATTTTTTTCTAACTTTTACGGCGTTTATTGTGTGTCATTTTTTGTATAAAAAAATTATGGCATTCGATGTACGTCTTAAATAACATAAATATATATAGCAGTATCATGTTTTGATCTTTTAACGGCATTTAATAGAATGCACGTCGTGAATGGATTATTTACGACATACTTTTTAAGTATGTCTTAATTTCGATGTCGTAAAAAGTGGCATTTATTGTAGTGATTGAACAAATCTACTCCTTAGTACACTTTCTAAATATATAAAACCTGGGTCCACATCAACATATAGACTTTAGAATGCTTCCTTCAAAACCAACCCAGCAAAAGAACTATACAATCAACCGACAATATATATATATATATATATATATATATATATATATATATATATATATATATATATAAGGTCTAGCAATATATCAAAACAAAGAGCTCAACAAGGTCATACAGCCTCAACCCATACACATACTCATATATATCATTTGAACCTACCATCCAGACACAGCACCCCTAATTGAGTTGCACTAACTCAAGCATGACTCAGAGAATTCACTCTTCTAACCAAAATATTATACAACTATATTGCAAAATATTTACAAAAATATCAAAAGAGGAAGATTTGAATATAGTCGATCCCAAAACTCACACCAAAATTTACAAAGAATGATACAAGAAATCAATCGAAGGTAACTGTAATCATAAAGAGAAATATACAAAAATTAACTCCCAATTAAAGAATTTCTGCAATAAAGGAATCAACGAAACCCAATTGAAAATCTTGTTCCCGCTACTCCGTCCATCCGGACACGAACACACATTCAGAGCTCTTGACACGAACTGATCATAACACCATTGTGCAGAACTTGGACACACACCCTTTAACTGCTAACTCCAACACGGACACAATCCATTGGTGGACACGAACGAGGCTGTTCACCTATGATACTAAACACGAACCATCTGCTGGACACAACTGTACGCCAGACATGAATAATTCTGGATACGACACAGGACTGGACACGAACAACTCAGTAATGCCCCCAACCCGTCCCTGTCCAGTAATTCCCATTAAATCTATTTACAAACTATGCATTGATCAACACTAGAATGATTTGAGTATTACCTGAGTTGAGAGGACTCAATCTGGAATAAGAACTCAGTCCCAAGGGGTCAGGCACGACTCCTTCACGTATCCAAAACCGATCTATAATTCGTTGACGCATTTCCACTAACAGTTGATATGCAAAAACAAATGAATTATTCTAAAAATTTGTTTCTGATGCGTTCGACAAGAAAAGAAGGATCATCAAGGATTCATAGAAAATCAAGGGAGTTAATTACTGACCGGTTCTTGATCTCGAATTCTTGATCGACAAGGTCAATCAATGTCGGAAAACTCGTGGCCACACCAGCGGCAGGAATGTCGCTCCTTCGTCGAGCCATCGCGAATAATCGAGCGCCGAAGAAGGATCATTATCAACCCACCCGGAGTCGTCAGAACTGCCGATCCGTAATAAGGAAGAGTCATCGATCGATCTATCATTGCTGTCATCGTCGTCGTCGTGGTTGTCGTCGTCGTTGGAGAGGATCGTTGTTGAGAGAATCCGTCTAGCTGCAGGTGTGAGATGAGATGGTTGCTGCCATGGCCTTGCTCTTGAAGAATTAGGGTTAGGGTTAGGGTTAGGTCAGATTTGGGGCTCAAGAGTTGGGAAGAATGGAAAAGGTTCAGCTGAACATTAGAAAAATGGTGGAGAGAATGGAAAATAATGTCACTCTCTCTCCTCCCTCTGTTATATAGGAACCAGTAATGGGACGTAACATTTTACAAATAACCCCTCCACTTCTAGTATTTACATATTAATCCATAAAGGTTGTTAGAATGGTAACATAATGTGAGACTCGTCTCATAGTATCAGTATTTATATACGGATACGTATTTTGTAGTATATTTTGTATTTTCTTGGTTTTCGTAATGCTTTAAAAAAATTTCCTAACTTATAGATTTTCTCCTTGGCCGGCATACCGCCGGTATACCGGAGTATACTGACGGCATACCGCCCGGACATATTTTCTACACTTTAGATATTTTCGGTTTCTGATATTTTTATGAATAGTGTTTCGGATATTTTCTTGAATAGTGTTTCAGATATTTTCGTGAATAGTGTTTAGATATTTTCATGAATAGTGTAGATGCACTCTATTATCCAATAGATAATTAGTTTTTTTGAATGGCCATGATTGACCTAGACTTTCACATGGATCATGATCCAACGGCTAAGATTAATTCCCCCTTCTATATATACCATTTCACTTTCTTTCTCCCCTCTCTTTTCATTATCTTCACTCTCTTTTTATTTCTTCTTCCCTTCTCTCTCCCTTGGAGCTTGCCAAGAGCTTGACCTTGAGATCTACAGTGTGGTTTCATGCCCTCTTGGTGGTGGAGTAGAAGATTAGGCTTGGAGCTTAACTTAGGCAAGTACATCTTGCCAAATCTTGAACAAAAATATTTTTGTTGTCATTTTATTTTCCTTGGTAGTAAATACTTAGAATTGCTCTAAACTCATTTTGTAAAATTTCTTTTTCCTTATGATTCTCGTATATATGCATGTTTCCAAAACTTGTTTAAGCAAGGTTTTGATTTTCTGTTAAAATCCAATATAGACTTAGTAGAAAACTTGGTATCAAGAGTGATACTAGTGTTACCATCATGTATCTTGGTCACATATACATATATGAGGCCCTCACCTAGTTTGTATATCATGGATTTTGAGTTTTGTGGCAATCGGAACCCGTTTCGGTGCCCCAAAAACCTATATTTGGGAGTATTTCGAGATATTGATCTATCAAATCTTTGCATTTTTGAAATCTAATAGTTCCATGTTGTAGAAAATTCAATTCTATATAATTTTGACTTTTGAAAATCTGAATTTCGATTTAAAATGAAGTTTTTATGGCCGAAACAAGTTTTGGCAAAAATCTGGATTTTGTTGCTGTTTGGAAAAACGGTATACCGCCGGTACGCTGGTGTATACCGCCGGTATGCCGATTTTTTTATCAGAAATCTTCTGTCTTTAGGCCGGTATACCGCCGGTATGCCGTTTTATGCTGTTTTAGTCTATTTTTGCCCGTTTCTGTCCGTTTTTGATATTTTCTTCGATTGTAATGATTTCTTAACATGATTAGATGATCTTACATAGTTAGAGAATGATTGTACACTTTATATACACTTGGCACTAGCACATGTTCAATCATTTTCTATGAAATGTACTTAGATTTAATTCTTGTTTCCCACATGCCATGATATGTCTTTCACTACCAAAATAAGTCAAATCAGCGACGTATTTAGCGACTCCGTAAAATTTTGTCGCTAATTTTTGGGGATTTAGCGACGTTAATATAAGAAACCGCTGTTTGTCGCCAACAGCGACTAATAGCGACGTCTAGTGGCTACATTTTGTTAAATGGGGTAGTGCGTCGCAAGTTCGTCGGTACTCGTCGCTGATATAGCGACGTTTAGCGACGCATATTAAGTTACGTCGCCATTTATTATATATCAGCGACGTTTTGCGACGTCTTATGCAGACGTCGCTAATCATTTCATATAGCCAGCGAGGGTTTCCTTTTCGATCATTTCACAATTTTTTCCTCCCCAATTTTGGGCGCGCTCCTCCTCCGCGACGCTCCTCCGGCGATTTCCTTCCTCCTCCGCGGCGCTCCTCCGGCGATCTCCCTCCTCCGGCCTCCTCCTTCTCCTCCTCCTCCTTCCTCAGGTAGCTTCTCCTTCTCCTCCTTCTCCTCCTCCTCCTCATTCCTCTGGTAGCTCCTCCCCAGTTTCTCTTCGTCTTCTAGCTTTCTCTCTCGCTTCTAGTTCGTGTCCACGAGAGCGTGGACTCGCTGTGGAGGACACGAGACTGACAGTGGACTCGCTGCGGGGGATACGAGAGCGTGGACTCGCTTCTAGTTCGTATGACACCTATATTGTTGGTTTGGACACGTCGTGTCCCACTGTGTGGACACGAGATTCACAGTGTGACACCTATATACTGAAAAATCTTATTTTTTTGGGCATATCAACTGTCAATTTGATGTTTTGCTTGGATTCGAATTCTAATTTAGGGTTCGAGCCCTATTTACTGATATTGGGAGTTTTTTTGGGCGTTTTCAGGGTTTTGAAATGATGAATAAATTGACTAATAATTATTATCGAGCCCTATAAAATTTTAGCTATGTCACGAAAGATGGATACTAATCCTGTTAGAATGATGATACGACAACCTATCACTATATCTTATATATATAGTAGTAGATGATGTCTTAGTATTACATTATGTGAGTTCATCTTGATTCTGTTAAATTCTTCAGATACTACATACGATAAGAACATATACTACACCATATGTACAGAACATAGATGATTCACACTAATGTATGCTTGAATGAATTTTAGGATGTGTTCTGAGCCATTCTTCATCTGCCCCCTTCCCTGAGCCATCATTCATCTCTCATTTCTCTCCGGGTCTACTCTACTCCCAATCTCTTCCTCTTTATACACGGATCTACAGAATCAATGCCATCCGAGGAAGGCAAAACTGAATCAGCATTGTCTTCCGGATCGTCCTCATCAAGGCATAACGGGCTGCTCAGCGTGCCCAGCTTCTTCAACTTCTCGCTGGCTGCAGAGTCGAAATGGGAATGGGTCCTCTTTGCCGGCCCGGAGCTCTGACTCGCACTCGTCGCCTCGCTACCGGTTTTCTCTCCTCCTCTGACACGGGTCATAAGAAAAGATATTTCGTACCTCTTCTTCACATAAACATCATTGCCGCCTTGTACTCGAGCCTCCTCGTCTGTGATGCTATCCAACTTCTCGGTGCCTATATTGTCACTCGAATCCTCCCTTCGACTCGTATCGTCCTTTTATTCGCCGGTCTTTTAGCTCCCTATCTTGCAATTATCTGCTATCACCGCCGTCTCATTCGACTCCTTCTCTGATGACTCCGAGGAGGAGGAGGAAGACTCGGAGAATGAGTCGAATGAGTCGACGGTGATAGCAGATGATTGCAAGACAGAGAGCGAAAAGACAGACGAATAAGAGGACGATACGAGTCGAAGGGGAGATTCGAGTGACAATGTAGACACCGAGAAGTTGGATAGCGTCAAAGACGAGGAGGCTCGATTACAAGGCGGCAATGATGTTTATGTGAAGAAGAGGTACGAAATTTCTTTTCTTATGACCCGCGTCAGAGGAGGAGAGAAAACCGGTAGCGAGGCGACAAGTGCGAGTTAGAGCTCCGGGCCGGCAAAGAGGACCCGATCCCATTTCGACTCTGCAGCCAGCGAGAAGTTGAAGAAGCTGGGCACGCTGAGCTACCCGTTATGCCTTGATGAGGACGATCCGAAAGACAATGCTGATTCAGTTTTGCCTTCCTTGGATGGTATTGATTCTGTAGAGCCGGGGGAAGTGGTTCCTCCTCGGCAATGATGATACGACAACCTATCACTATATCTTATATAGTAGTAGATGATGTTTTAGTATTACATTATGTGAGTTCATCTTGATTCTGTTACATTCTTCAGATACTACATTCGATAAGAACATATACTACACCATATGTACAGAACATAGATGATTCACACTAATGTATGCTAGAATGAATTTTGGGTTGTGTTCTGAGCCATCCGTTCTGATCAAGCATCTTCCTTCTCCTCTCCTCCACCATGGCTCTGAACCCATCTACTCCTTCCTACTTCCATTCTTCTTATTTGACTCTCTCAGCCGTATATGATATCCAGCTTAAGTGTAGAGTCGGGGGAGAAGAAGTGGACAGGAAGAAGAGGGGGAAGCAGCACAGCCGGCGGCATGACCCGGAGGAAGTACAGATGTTTTTTTCAAATCCGTAGGAGAACTATGTATATCTTTTAACAATATGTCATCTTGTCAAAGACCCTTAATGTGACAACCATGTTACCGCGGTGTCGGAAGACTAACATGTCATAATTTTCTAAGCCGTGTGTTTTGACATAATCCTCCCAACTCTTTCCTCCTATGTAGTAATCTTGCATTATTACATAGAACTGAAATCCGGTTGGAGGATTATGTCAAAACACACGGCTTAAAAAATTATGACATGTTAGTCTTCCGACACCGCGGTAACATGGATGTCACATTAAGGGTCTTTGACAAGGTGATATGTTGTGAAAAGATATATCCTTATAGTTCTCCTACGTATGTTGAAGAAAACCTCTGTACTTCCTCCGGGTCATGCTGTCGGCTGTGCTGCTTCCCCCTCCTCTTCCTGTCCACTTCTTCTCCCCCGACTCTACACTTGAGCTGGATATCATATGTGGCTGAGAGAGTCAAATAAGAAGAAGGAAAGTAGGGAGGAGCAGATGGGTTCAGAGCCATGGTGGAGGAGAGGAGAAGGAAGATTCTTGATCAGAACTTGAGGTGGAAAAGTTGTGACGTTGATAGCGTGAGAGAGGGAGAGGGTGGAAAAGTTCTTCTCCCCCGACTCTATACTTCAGGTGGATATCATATTTTGGTTTCTGTATTTTGGCTCCAGCTCCATTTGTATTAATCTACGGTACGACATCGTGATCAGGACATAGTCCCTGCAGCCATTCGACTGGAGAGGTAGAAACTATGTAGCCGTAGATAAAGTTGACTGTCCTCCGACCCTCATCCCTCGGTAATGATGATACGAAAACCTATCACTATATCTTATATATATAGTAGTAGATGATGTCTTAGTATTACATTATGTGAGTTCATCTTGATTCTGTTACATTCTTCAGATACTACATACGATAAGAACATATACTACACCATATGTACAGAACATAGATGATTCACACTAATGTATATGCTAGAATGAATTTTAGGTTGTGTTCTGAGCCATTCGTTCACATACTTGGCAATTAAGTTACCATTATGTTTGACATTGTTGTTACAAATTTTCATATATCTGTGTTGATTGATGAGATTGTGTTTCAAACGTGTTCGTGATTGTGTGTATCTGTGTTGTTTGATACTGTGTTCGTGATACACACCGTTGTTGCTGTAACAAATGGTGTGGGGGATGCTGCAAATGCTGCAGGGGATGCTGCAAATGCTGCAGGGAATGCTGCAAATGCTGTATTTTTTTTATTTTTTTTTAATATTAGCGACGTTCAGCGACGATTACCGACGTTCAGCGACAAAAAAACGTCGCTATCAACGTCGCTAACTGTGAGGAATATCGTCGCTGATCGTCACTAAACGTCGGTACTGTAGCGACGTAGAAAAGTCACAGAACGTCGCCATATGGCTCTCAAGCTAGGTCAGTATCGATGCATGTCAAGTCGCTTAACGTCGCTAGTACACGTCGGTAAATGATGACGCTTTACGTCGCCAACAATCGCTGAATTAGCGACGTAGCAGCGTCGCTAAAGCTCGTCGCAATAGCGACGTATTGCGACGTTTTCTTGTTTAGCGACTAGGTTAATCGCGACTACGTGCATACGTCGCTAATAAGATTTAGCGACGTAATTTCCCTATTTAGCGACGCCTTGAGGCGTCGCTGATTTGACAGATTTTAGTAGTGTTTGATAGATTCTTTCTTACAAGCTATGATAATTATTGACATGCCTTCTTTGTCTACTAGATAGTGACCCGTCGTGGTATACCCTTGTACATGTCTTTCTTTGCTTACATGATAGTGGCCTGTCATGACGCACTCTTGATTCTAGTACATGTCTTGCTCCTTGATAGTGGCTCGTCGTAGCGCACTCTTGTCTTGATATTGTCATGTCTTGTTGTGGCTTGTTGTAGTGCACAATCTTGCTTGTCTTGTCCAGTCTTGCATGTCTCATGTCTAGGATGGATTCTGCGGAATGCCACACCCGGAATCCAACAAGAAAATGTTAAGGACTAAACAACTAGCTTGATTACTTAGATCATTGAGAATTTCCCAGTTACCTGTTGCCCCTTTGGTCTTGGCATTATATATATATCCTTGGGATTTGGAGCTATCTGTCATGATGAGCACTCTTCCATCACACCATCGAGTGGGGCACCTCTTTAGGACACATATATCTTACTGCAGTGTGTCTGCTGTACTTATTTTCTTTTTGGCTTGGACCATTCAGGTAGTAGCAGGCAGGTGCTGGACTTAGAATTCTCAGACTTGCATTTGTTAGTAATTAGGATTGTGACAACCCTAGTTAGCTAAAGTATCAAGCCGTAATCATTGCTTGGCCGTGATTGATGGATGGAGTCCATTCTTGTCTAGTCTAGTCTTGCTCCAGTTTATCTTATTGTAGTACTTAGCTTCCTGTCATTTCTTACATGCTATTCTTCCTACTACATGCTCGGCTTCACCATATGCTCACATGCTCCAGTTACATAACATGCTCACATGCTCCAGTTACATAACATGCTCACATGTTCCAGTTACTAACATGCTTACATGTTCCAGTTATCTAACATGCTCATATGTCCCGACTACTTAATGCTTACATGTCTAGTTTATCTTTCATGTTCACATGCTTCCTTTTTCTTACATATACACAGTTTACATTCTGTCACATGTCCTTTACCTTATGCTATATGTTGCTTTACTCATTGTCTTTCCTATTCTCGGGATAAGTGCATTGGTAGCGCACGAGTCTCGATTTGCTTTAACTTATTTCTATCTCTATCTATCCGTTGCTATGAATTGCATGCTGGTTTTAGTTCATAGTTTGGCTTCCTTTGTGGTACTTGCTATTAGGGGTCTGACCCTACTGGTTTTGCATTGACCAGATCTAGTTGAGGAGCCCGAGGATCTTCCGGACCTTCCTCTCGATGATGATCACCCGAAGCACCAGGGGACTTAAGTGGGTGTTCTTTCTCTTACCCACTCTTTTCTGTACATATTCTTTTGAGGCGTTTAGCCACCGAGCACGTGTTTAACTCGTGTTTTGGACTTGACATTTAGCCTACGGGCTTAGACATGATGTTATATTTCTAGACTGCAGCTAGAGCTGATCATGTATTACTTAGTCTTGCTAGTTCTTCATTTTGTATTACTAGCTTCATGATCATCTATATATTATAGTTTGGGTCGCTTTACTGTCTTATATGCATGATGATCATATTCTTGTACCTTACTTCTTGTCTGAGACTGAGATATCTAGGATCATGTGACCTAGGATTGACTGTTGGTTTGTAGCAGTAACCCCCATCTATACAGCTTATACGTTGTTTCAGAGTACTTGGGTACTTTGGTATACGTAGCTTGCCTGGTCCGTCCCTACTTGCCAGTATTCTGGTTCTGGGGCGTGACACATAATCTGTTAGGAAGTTGGTTAGAGGATTGGGGACCACTTCCAATTAGTTATACCTGACTAGGAATTTACATCCTTGCCACTAATTCAAACTTCCTTCCAAAATGATCATGAGATTTATTATTCGAATAATTTTTTAACCAAAATTATTATTTAGAAAAAGATTAAAAAAATGAAGAGTGGGCTTACAGACAGATAGCACATAATTGCGAATAGAATGCATGTAAGAAGACTTAGTAGTTATTGGAGATATTATATTGTGGATACAACATGGATATGAACATGGAGTGGGGGGATAGTTACTAGGCGTATAGACTAATATGCACTTTCCATATGCCTGTACGCTCTGATGGAGATGCAGGGTAACAACCATGGGTATATTTGAGTAATTGGCCTCTTACGTCTAAAGGGGTGCTTTCTGGTCTATAGATGCATAGATGTACTATGTATTTTGAGGCATCTAGTCTCGAAGGAGTGTATGCCGATCCCATTTAGCCAGAGAACCCATGCATTGAAGTTGTCCCTAAAAGTGCATATTTCACGTAGAATGGTTAGGAAACCTTTTGGTTGTTTGTTTATATTCAGTATATATGTATCTTGTTACGTCCCTCTGAGGACCCGGTGATCTCTCCAGATGTAATTTTTTTCTCCCGTGCAGACTCAGATTATGCCACGTTCATGAGGCCTCTGATGTTGTGGGATCGTGGGCTCTCCAGATGTAGTTGACAAAGACTATCCGCAGGAGTTCGAACTTGGACCGGCCGGATACTTCGTTCTCTGTCGAGGTCTTACCCTCTGAGTTTATGTATGTATTTGTGGGTTCCATATATATATTGTAGTAGCCTTCGTATGAATACAACTGACATGCTTACGTATTTCTTGTCCTACGTATATTGGGACTGAGACATAAAATTTTTGTGGTGGCTCATACAGGTCAAGAAATATTGTTTCAGTTACATTACTGTACTGAACAAGTCTGCATATAGGATTAGAATTTAGGATCTCATCCACATGCTTGATCACCTTTCTTGATCCCATTTTTGAACTCCCATTTGACTGCTCGACGTGCATCAAGTTTAGAATCTATCTAACGTTATCTTTATAATTTGTTCGTGTCTAGTAAGATGAATCTTTGTAGTGGTCATATTTTCCCCTTGCAATCATATCAGGAAAGCGTAGGCACAGACACCGGAAGTCATAGATACAAGTATGACCTTATTTAGAATTATTATTGCATAGATATACGCTACATTACATCTAATAGCTCTATAGCCTAGTGATATAGTTGCATATAATGGTTAGGAAATGATAATAGTAGTTAGGGGGTTAATTATGATTAGACTTTTTCTTTTTCTTTTTCTTTTTCTTTTTCTCTTATAGTAGATATCACTACCCATAAACCTTGTAGGGCCATAAGCAGGCTTAAGTAAATAGGTATAAGGATATCCTAGAGGACCATTCCTAGTTGACCATACAACACAGTTTATGCAAGTTATACATGAGATAAATAATCGGAGACAAGGGCACGAATTCATCATGGCAGTGATAGACACCCATTGTGAGGGTAGGGATATAACAAGTATTATCCTAGTTACACCATTATCTTATAAGACACAAATTGATATTAGAGTCACACCTTTATTTCTAATCACTAGCTTAGTTAGCATGCATCATATAATTACCTAAACATTGCAATTTATTAGTTAGCCTTAGCATTGTGTAAGTACTACTTTCAGCACATCTAGTAGCCTTATAACCCTAGAATAGTTGGACTTGTCAAGAATAAGAACTTAAGAGTTTAGCAGTTAGAGGTTTCACATTACTGGTCCTTAGAGTTCATTACCACCATCTATAAATCTTGTGTATGCCCTAAGAAGATTGAATTAATAGCTATTCCTTCTGTACATAAATTGTTTATTCATCAAACAGAAGTAAAAACTACTTTTTTGAGTAGAGATTTACAAAAAATGATTTATATGGAACAACCTCAAGAGTATCTTGTTCCAGGTCTAGAATATATATAAGGTATGCAAGTTAATTAAAACTCTCTATGGGCTAAAACAAGTGCCAAAGCAATCCCATGATAAATTTGGTAAGGTAATTATATCTTATGATTTTGATAAATACGTATATAGTAAAACTATTGATAACTCTTATGTGATATTGTGCCTATATATTGATGATATTCTCATTTTCGGAACTAATATGGATATTATTAATAATATTAAATACTTTTTTGTCTCAAAATTTTGATATGAAAGATTTTAGGACGTATATATGTGATTTTAGGAATTAAATTAATTCATATTGCTAAGGGAATTGGTATCTCCCAATATCACTACATATAAGGTCCTAAAAAGATTTAACTATTTGATTTTAAACCTGTAAGAATTCCATATGATGCAAGTAGAAGGTTGAAGAAGAATAAAAGAGAAAGTGTGGCTTAGCTAAAGTATTCTTAGCAGATCGTATGCCTGAACTATATTACTAAACCAAACCTGATGTTTTCTATGCAATAAAAAAACTTAGTCGGTACACTAACAATAAAAATAGTTCACACTAGACTATCTTAGAAATGGTAATGAGATACCTTAAAGCTACGATATGTTGGAGTGAGAGGGGTTCCCAACCTATGTGGAGAAGACCCCGGAGTGCGACGAGCGCCGTCTGTGTGTCAGAGAAGCTCGGGGAGGTGACGAGGCCATTCGGAGACGAAGAAGAAGCTCGGGAGCTACCAGAGTACATTAATAGGGGAGGCAGATTCTGGGTGAACTCTGCCCCCTTGGTTCCAGAACAGTTCTGTCACAAAAATACAGAGTTCTGGCCGAACTCTGTGTCGACGGGCCCAGGCAGATTTCAGGATATTTTTTATACCGTTGGATCGTATCCTACGGTCCAGATTTTGCTGCAGATTAAGAGGTTTATACATAGTTTTTTCTAACCCTAATCTCAACACAACATTGAGGAAAATAGAGAGAAAAGAGGCAAGAGTGCCATTACAACTTTGGAAGAGAAGAAGGAGGATTGAAGGCCATTTTCGAAGGAGGATCGTGTTTGGCTAATCTCTACTCGTCGTCTTTGTTCGTCGTAGCCTTGTAATCAATTATTCTTGCTTCCAACTGTTATGGGAATCCTTATTGGATCGGGAGAAGTTTGTAGAGGGTGTACTCCTTTATTTCATTAGTGAAGGCTTCTCAAGGGTTGGACTCCTATCGTCCCGTAGTTTTTTTCGCAAGGGTTTTCCATGTCAAAAATTCTCTATGTCTGTGTAGATTGTGTTTGTTGTTTGGTTCATGCGTTGTATTGCTCGGTTCTCTCGCAGGTACTCTCTAGTTTGGGGAAAGATTTCCATGCTTCTTTCCCAACAAAGTGGTACCAGACCAAGGTTCCGGAATTCAGAAGGGTGTCAGGAGTTGACAGGAAAACCAGAGAGGAGAGATGGACGCGAAGTCGGTGCGCATGGTGAACCTAAACGTCATAAACTATCATCATTGGTGGAGCAAGATAAAAGATTTGTTGTTTATCAAGAAGCTGCATCTGTCCGTATTTGCTTCCGACCAACCAGTTGATAAATCAAAGGAGGACTGAAATTTCGAGCACATACAGGTGTGCAGATATATCGGGTAGTTCGTTGACGAGAACGTATATAACTACATTGCCAATATTGAGCACGCAAAGACGTTATGGGATAAGCTGGAATCTTTGCATACGAACAAGACCGGGGTAAACAAGTTATTCTTGATCCAGACGATAATGGGTCTACAGTACAAAGATGGGACGTCTATTACGAATCACTTGAGTGATTTTCAGGACGTGGTTGACCAGATATCTTCGATGGGAGTTAAGTTCGACGACGAGGTTTAGGGACTATGGCTGCTATGTATATTGCTAGACTCGTGGGAGACCGTACGAGTATCTATGATCGCTTCTACTCCAGAAGGCATGGTCAGTCTGGAGTTTCCCAAGAGCGGGGTGCTGAATGAAGAGATGCGGAGATGTTCTCAGGGCACTTCATCCACATCCCACCACTCAGAGGCATTAGTTTCAGAGAGCCACAAAAGGGGCAAAAGTAGGAGTCCAGGTGGTGGCAGAGACAAGAGCAGAGGGAAGTCCAAGGGTCGGTACGAGGATTCAGAGTGTTACCATTGTGGCAAGAAGGGCCACATCAAACAAAACTGTTTTGGTTGGAAGAGAGAGAAAAAGAATGACAAGGGGAAGCAAGATGAGAACACTATAACGGCAGCTTCGATACATGGAGGCGATGTGATAGTCGTAGGTGATGAGATTATTACTAACGACGCCTGCGATGATAATTCTTGGCTGGTGGACTTAGGGGCTTCAGCGCACGTATCTCACAACAGGACACTATTTTCCACTTACACGACAGGCGACTGTGGAGTGTTGAAGATGGGCAATAGAGATGTGTCGACGGTGGTTGCCATTAGAGATGTACATTTGAGGACGAAGATGGGTGCAGTTCTTGTTCTCAATGATGTTCGTCATGTCCCTGATATCCGTTTCAACCTGGTGTCGGTTGGAAGGTTGGATGACGAGGGATTCTTCAGTCTCTTCGGGAATAGTCAGTGGAAGCTTACCAGAGGTTCGATAGTGATTGCCAAAGGAAGCAAGAAGTCCGATCTCTACTATATAGAGGGGAGCGCATAGGGGGCACAGGAGGTAAACACAGTTTCTGATGCGTCTACCGAGTTGTGGCACAGGCGACTTGGCCATATCAGCAAAAAGGGGATGAGCTACTTGGTGAACATGAAGGTGATTCCAGGGCTCAAGTCTATAAAGTTGGAGAAGTGCATGCACTGCTTAGCTGGAAAGCAAAATATGGTATCTTTCTAAAGTCACCCAAGTTCAAGGAAGCCAGCGTTGCTCGATTTGATTCACTTGGATGTCTGCGGTCCTATGAAGGTAAAATCTATTGGTGGTGCTTCTTACTTTATAAATTTTATTGATGACTGTTCCAGAAAGGTTTGGGTCTATGCCTTAAAGACCAAGGATCAGGTGCTGCCCATTTTCAAAGAGTTTCAGGCCTCTGTTGAAAGAGAGACAGGCAAGAAGTTATTATGTGTTCGGTCCGACAACGGCGGCGAATACATTGGTCCCTTTGATGCCTATTGTAGAGAGCAAGGGATACGACACCATAAGGCTCTGCCCAAGACACCTCAGCTCAATGGTGTAGCAGAGCGCATGAACAGGACACTGATGGAGAGGGTGCGGTGTTTGCTGTCAGAAGTAAATTTGCCAGGCAGTTATTGGGGTGAGGCTCTTCTCACAGTTGCTTATGTTATTAATTTATCTCCGATCCTAGTGCTCCTTTGCAGGGTGATGTGCCTGATAAAGTATGGTACAGCAAAGATCCGTCATACAATCACCTGCGAGTGTTTGGTTGTAAGGCCTTCGTGCATGTACCGAAGGACGTGAGGTCCAAACTTGAGCCGAAGATGATGCGGTACATCTTTGTCGGCTACGGTCGGGATGAGTTTGGCTATAGACTCTACGACCCAGTGGGAAGAAAGCTCTACAAAAGTAGGAATATGGTATTCGTCGAGGATCAGACCATGACCAACACTCAGAATTCCGAGACGTCTTCTGAGGCTGAAGAATTGCCTGAGCTAGAGTCATTTCGCTTCGAGCAGTTTCCAGAGGACATCGCAGAGGATCCAGTTATGGAGGAGCCAGTACATGGAGTTGCTTCCAACTTTGATCATAAGTCTACTGATGGTGGTCAGGGTATCCCGCAGGAGGATGAGCATGCTAGGGAGGCAGTTCCTGAAGGGGAGGAGGCTGTTGGTATACAGCCAGCACCAGTGGCTCCATTAAGAAGGAGCGACAGAGAGCGTCGACCATCTACGAGATACTCATCGGGTGAGTATGTGCTACTGACTGACGGAGGAGAGCCCGAAAGCTTTGTAAAGGCTATGGAAGACGAACACAGGCAGGAGTGTATACAGGCTATGCAGGAGGAGATGGATTCCTTATACGCTAATTCTACTTACGAGCTGGTGTAGTTACCAAAGGGCAACAAGGCTTTGAAGAATCGATGGGTATTTAGAGTGAAGCAGACGGATGATGTTACTCGCCTTCGATACAAAGAGTGGCTGGTAGTTAAAGGCTACGGTCAGCGGAAAGGCGTGAATTATGATGAGATCTTTTTGTCAGTCGTCAAGCAGTTATCTATTCGGGTGGTGCTAGCATTGGCAGCCAGTTTTGACTTGGAGGTCGAGCAGATGGACGTGAAGACGACATTCCTCCATGGTGATCTTGAGGAAGAGTTATACATGGAGCAGCCAGAGGGATTCTGTGAGAAGGGCAAGTCACATTTGGTCTGCCGGTTGAGGAAGAGCTTGTATGGTCTGAAGCAGGCTCCGAGGCAGTGGTACAGGAAGTTCACTAACAAAATATCTCATATTAGCGA
Organism: Iris pallida; assembly: GCA_029216955.1. Classification (NCBI taxonomy): domain Eukaryota; kingdom Viridiplantae; phylum Streptophyta; class Magnoliopsida; order Asparagales; family Iridaceae; genus Iris; species Iris pallida. The sequence goes on from JANAVB010027195.1 coordinate 7,355,008, forward strand.
CGCCAAACGACATCGCTAAACAGCCACAAAATATTGCTAACTGAAAACAACGACGTATTTAGCGACGTTTCGGGCATGTCGCGTTATTTATGGTCGCTAATAGGGAAAACGTCGCTATTTGTTGCCATAGCGACGTAGATCAGTGACGTACTACGTCGCTAGTATTAGCGACTTTTACCGACAACAACGTAGCTAATTAGCGACATAACCTTTCGTTGCTGATTGTCGCTGTCCGTTCAGATTTTAGCGACGTTAAATTAGTGATTAGCGACGTTGTCCGACTCCATATCTGAGAATTTTTTGGTTGCCATATCATCATTTTAGCAACATTTAGCGACGTTACGGTACTTGAATACCGACGTCCAGATACTAGATTAGCTGACCTGTACATTTTGCCACGTCAACGCATCTACGACGTTCTGTGAAGATTAGCGACGTTTGGTTCTCAAGTTCGCGACGTTCTAGCGACGTAAGTGTGCGTCGCTGATAGTCGCTGAACGTCGCTAATTCCAAAAAAAATTATAAAAAAATAGCAGGCAGTATGTATTTCGCATAAATAACAGTTATATTAAAAACATTGTACCTGTATTTAGAGTTTCAGTTTGCAAATAATAGACTCGGAGCAACCCTCCATATAATTCCCTGGGTTTGCCGACCCCTTCGGTGGAACACTCAACACCGGTAAACTAATATAGAGACAAATAATAATAATACACTACCAATAATCAAATAAATAGAATCGAACGGTCAGAAAGATAAGAAATAGCCGGGTGGATACAAATCCACTACCAAACGGCTTTAAAAAGTGTGTCCGATAATATTCAACATAACATAACACAAATAGTCGTACCCGGGATAAAATAAATACATAAACCAACAAATACATAAAGACCCAACAACGGGTCACCAACACAACAAATGAAAACAAGTCGAATAAAGGACTATGCCTGGTCAGGATGAGAAGGAAGAGGAGGAGTAGGCAGTGCCTGCACCTGGGACACCAGGAACCTATACTGCTCCAGGGTCAGTATCATCGGTGATGACCCATCAGTAGGAGGAAGAGGGGGCAGTGGAGCCGCTGCAGTCGGTGTGGATGCCGAAGCATGAACATGAAGTGTCCGCTCCATGACCAGCAGTCTGGAGTTGGTGGACGCCATAACAGCCGCCAGCCTCGAAACCTGCTCGCCAATGGCCGTCTGCATCCCCTGCACTGCCTGAATGGCATGATCCGTCCTCTCGCCCGTCTCCCTAATGGTGCGCTCGAGCATATCAAATGTGCGGTGAGGGCCGCATCGTCCGTCTGCGGCTGAAATTGGGGCTGCTCCATCCTCCGTAACAGCTCGTCACGCAGCTCAGTAAGCTGGTATCACCCCCAAATTTCAAGAACATGGGTATTTTGGTCATTTTTGAATTTTCAACTTTTTTGGAATTTATAATTTTATTAAATATTTTATATGATTTGTTTAGTGTGGTTCGAGTTTCGTCTCGTTTCGACTTGAGATAGTGACTCGGGTAGCTTAGTCTCTAGATGGGACCCAACTTAAGTTAGACATGGTCCACTTGGTTCACAAATTAGATTGGTTAGACTAGTCTATTTCCCCTTTATTAGATTAGTTGATTAGAGACTCAAATTAGATCCAATTGATTTCAAACTTGAACCTAGGCTAGACCTAACCAATTAGGACTAGAGAGGGGTGTTTGGGACATTTCACAATGGCCCATTGGAGACCTACATGGCCGGCCACATGAGGGAAGGGGAAAGTTTCATTCTCATTTGGAAACTTGCCTCTTTTGAAGCTCTCATGTGTTCTTCCCCAATTTTGGAGCTTTTGCATTGATTTGATCTCCAAATCAAATCAATCCTTCACATATTCTTCCATCAATCCTCTCCTTATTGCCAAGGAAGGTTGCTACCAAGGTTTGGGAGAGAAGTGCAAGGTGGAAGTGTCCATTTGAGGAGTTCTTCGTATCGGAGCCGTATCGGAGATGGTTTCATTAGGATTCACTCCTAATAGGTATAAGCCTTTCCTCTAAAACTTGTTTCCATGCATTTTGAGTAGTTTTGAATCCGTAGAATGAACCCCCTTGTTAGGACAACTATTAGAATTAAGATAGAGGCCATTTGGAGTTCTCTAGTGTGTGTCTACATGTAGCTTTGTGTCCTAATGGGTAGTTGTTGAAATAGGACACCCCATGTGTTTGTTTTATTGCCAATAGTGTAATTTGTAATCTATTTTCAGGTTTTAATGTGTTAGAGAGTAGTTGGTGTGTGTGTGGTAGAGTAGGAAGTGTTCCTACTTGATTGGGATAGGTGGTTGTATAGTATCTTGAGTTTTGAATCTTGATTATATAGTTTCATTTTGTTTTAGTCTATGTACAAATATTAGGACTGTTTATATATATATATATATATATATATATATATATATATATATATATATATATATATATATAAACATATATATATAAAAAAAATAAATATATATATATATATATATATATATATATATATATATATATATATATATATATATATATATATATATATATATATATATATATATATTTCTTTCTTTAATTTGTTGTTGTTATTGTGGTTGTGGTGTTGTGAAGAGGGTGTAGAATGGATAGAAGAGAGAGTGATAGAGAGTAGAGAGGAAGGGAAGTGGAGTGAAGGGAGGAGCTGTGTCTTCTTGACAGCAGCAGGATTAGCAGTGAGCTGCTGTCCTCAGGACAGCAGCAACATACCCATATACAGCAGCAGTAGCAGGGCACTTGTTGTCCTGTTTAGCTTGCAGTGCAGTGAGTATTCAGCCCCCTCCCATTCAGTTAATTCCAGTTCAGTCTACTATTCAGTCCACTTCATTTCAATCAACCATTCATCCATAAATCATTCCATTTCCATCCATTCATCCATCTTAATTTCAGTCCAAATCAGTCCACAAAACCATCTCATTTCTGTCCCCTATTTCCATTTCAAATCAGTCTATATTCACCTCATTCATACATATTTCAGTCAACTACTATTCAGTCCCATATCATACATTCAAATTAGTCCATATTCACATACATTTCCATTTAAATTCAATCCATTAAATACCAATCCCATTCCATTACAAATCCTTTCATCCATTCCTCATTCCAATACAAATTAGACCATGGTTTCAAACATCCATTTCAGTCCAACATTTAATTCCATTTCCCATTTCAATTCAGCCCACTGTTCCCTTCCATTTCAGTCTCCATACATACCAGTCCACATAGGTTCAGTCCCCCATATATCATTCATTACATATCAGTCCATTTCCTCATGAAAGTCAGTTCCCTTTAGCATACATTGAGCCTATATTTCAGTCCATTATACATTTATTCCCATTCTCAACAGTCCACACTTCAAAAATAGTCCATTCCATACTTCACATTTCATCCATCCATTCATCCACACTTCATAATTCATCCAGTCATCCTTTCACTCATAAATTCAGTCCTTTGGTGTTATGTTTTTGAGTTGTTTGTGTGTGTGTAGATGTGAGATAAAATATGGTATGTTAGTAGGGTAAATAGGATATGGGTTGTTAGGGAAGTTAAGGTAATTACCTAGAAGCTAAGGTATGAGTTTAAGGTGTTAAGATATGGTTAGAATTAAGGTGTCTTGGTTGGTAATGGTCAGGATTAGTGCTCTTAGACTAGTTTTGACCTCGGTTGACCGTTTTGACCAAAAGTTAACAAAAGTCAACCGAAAGTCAAACTTAGCCTAAAAGTGACTAGAACTCGACCGAACTTGACCAGAGTTGACCAGTTGACCAAAAGTCAACTGTTAGTCAATATTAGACTAGTTTGACCTAGAGTTGACCAATTGACCAAAAGTCAACTGTAAGTCAACCTTTGACCCAGATTGACCTAGTTTGACTTGGTTTGACTTCCTGTGACCTTGTTTGTTCTAGTGTGACTTTGTGTGACCTAATTTGGCTCAGTATGACCTAGTTTGGCTTGATGTGAACAAGTTTGATCTAGTTTGGCTTAGACTTCCATATCATGACTTGATTAGCTTTCCTTTCATTATTAAACCCTGTTTTGACTTATGGTATCTCATCTTCAGGTCTGTGATTACTCTGAGCATCTGTTCACCGTATCAGCTCAGGACCGCAGGCGAGTACATTTTTTGATAGTAGTTCGATGTGTTGATAGCTTCTATATCCGATTCAGTTGTAGTGTCTTACTTGATTCCTGACACGATGATTTCACGGACTAGTATACGTCGGATCCTGTCATGAGATGTTGTTCCTGGATTACTTGGTATATTGGTACATTGCTCGACTTGTTACCAGTACTTGTATAGACATTGACTTGGGAGTGGGCTGGCCCCCTGCTTTTGAGTCCCGTATCATGACGTGTCATGTCCGGATCTATTATACTATTCGGGGATGGGGAGTTATTAGTGGTTATGTGATCAAATCCCTACTTGTTCTTCACACTCGTACATGTTACTTGTTCATAGCTATACCTTCGTCTCACGACGGGTAAAGCCTGACCCTACTTGTTCATAGCTTTCCATGGTGGCCGACCTGATCTTGCTTTTTTGTACACATGTTCATAGCCGGTCAGATGGAACAGCCTGATCTGGACCTAAGCCGATCACATAATGCACTAATAATTCATGGCACCTTTTATGTTTACTTTTATACATCATATATCATGTTCTGTTCTATCTTCCTGTATTATCACCATGACATGATATCCTGTTTCACATACCCAGTTATATTTCCTGCTTTGATATTTGTCTTGTATTTTATTATAATTGTCTCTTATGGAATATGTCAGATCATTAGAACTGCTGTTAGTATTTTGTACTTGCTCATTTTCCTGACAGGATACCGTTGATATATTACAGATGATTCAGAGGCTGACTGCCCGACCTACTATGGGGTCGGGGCAGATGAAGACTTAGGCCAGGACTTTGACCTGGCAGCAGAGCCACTAGATGTTGCACCCCTTGACTAGTAAACCTTAGTTAGGCTTGCCTGGACTGCGATCCAGCTAGTACTTTCAGATTGTAGTTTTTATATTATATTTTGAGTTTCTGTGATGTGTTTATATCTCTGAGCTTGTGTTGGACCTTGAACTCTTTTCCAGTTTTCCCTTCTATCATATTTTTATTCCGTGCTATCTATCTTAGTTTTATCTTGTGATCGAGTTATGCCATATTATATTCCTCCGTACGGAGATGACAGGTACCCTTATACCGTTTAGTTGTAGTATTTACAGACGACCTATACAGCGTTCTACCGCCGATTCTGCGGCGTAGGCTGGACGTAACCACGTTCTCGTGCCCTTCCTCAGGATGCGGGTCGTGACACATTTTTGTGGTAGCCCATGCCAATCAGTATCATAATTAGTGCGATCTCGTAATGGTGCTCGACTTAGAGTACTAATTACGAACCTGCGATTAGGACATAGGATCTAGGATATGATAGGAGTTACTCAATCATATTTTAGGAAATTTCTGATATTTTGATTATCATGACAACTTTTCTTACATTTCAAATTCAATTGTTCTTCTTTGATATTCCTTATCATGTGCCATATTGACCTCCTTGTTTCAATCTGTCCTCAGAATGACGATTACTCGCTCTCAGGCAGCAGGACCTAGTGCTGTTCCAGAGAGGTCCAATCCAGTAGGACCTCCACCTCCGGCTACGGGAGTAGCAGTCGAGGGAGCTTCCACCTCAGTTCATGTCCTTCAGGATGGAGTAGCAGCGACTGTTCCATGAGTTCTTCCACCTCCAGCTGCGGGATCGTCCATAGTCATTCCTGAGACTTTTCTACCGCCACCTCCGCTACCGACGGATGCACAGCAGATGATGGCCCTTCTACAGCAGATGATGCAGACCCAGAGGGCCAAGATAGAGGCACAGGAGCATCAGGCTGACGCATCCCACCGCCAGACAGAGGTGCTACGACAGAGTATGGAGAACTCCCACCAGCTGGCGATGGCAGCAGTTGAGAGGGTAGTCTCGGGTACAGTTCAGGGTGCCCCAGTTCAGCAGAGTCAGGGGAGGCCTGGCATATGTCTAGATTTCAGGAAGATGAACCCGAAGGACTTTAAGGGTATCGAGGGTATCATGTATGCAGATGACTGGTTAGAGGATATCCAGCAAAGCTTGGAGTTAGCAGAGGTCCCGAAGGGACTATGGGTCACAGCTGCGGTGAGTCAGTTCTTCGACATCGCCTTGATGTGGTTTTATACGGATCCTCGTGCATCAGTGAGAGGTTTGACATGGGAGAACTTTCGGAGGCTCTTCAAGGAGAAGTTCTACCCCGACGTGGCTCTGACAGCTCTGGAGGCCCAGTTCGTCGGATTGGTGCAGGGGAACTCGTCGGTGGACGAGTATGCAGCGGAGTTCTTCCGTTTGAGTAGGTTTGCTCCAGATCTGATCCAGGATGAGGGGTATAAGGCCCGCAAGTTCCGGAGGGGCCTTATTCATGCGGTTCGTACTCATACGCATCTCGATAAGCATAATATTTACTACCAACCTAGTTGTTCCACGTCTATGGATATGTTTGCATATTTCTTAAGTTATAATAAAGTTAGTAATACGTAAAGTAATACTTACATAGCTCTGCGTGGCCCGATCATCGATGAGCTTTTCGTCCTTCCGATGGGTAGCCAGGAAGACCGTTACCATGTTGGGGTTCGCACCCTTCTTTACCTTTAATAATAAAATGTTTGTCATTGAAATTAAACATTTTATTACTACTTTTATTAAAATAATATATTTCAGTAAAACACGTACCAGGCGACGGAAATGTTCCGTCATGGGAATTGAGCCACTACACCACTTCCCGGCCTTCGTCCTATCCACCTTCGCCTTCTCCGACCGTTCCGTGTACCTAGGAACGTCGAATCTAGCCTTCATGGCAGTCCACTGCTCGGGCATGATCCAACCTTGGATCCCTTTTTCGGAACGGTCTCGAGCCTTCTGGTCGTCGATCGCATCCCAGATCAACTTGGCGACAACATCAGAAAATTGCTTCTCAATCGTCTCAGCCCGGTATGGTAGATAAAAATATGTTTTCTACAAGAATTAAATTAGTTAGCTATACATTATGCGAAAAATATGATTTATATTAAAAGCAATATACTTTAGTTACCGTAAAATGGGCAAACCAGAATGCCTTCCTCTCGTCCGAGGCATCCGAGTACTTGATCCAAGGTCCGCCGTAGTTGGACCTCAGAAATAGCCCCAATGCCCTCTGAACTGACGGTGGACGATATCTACACAACGATAATTAAATTTATTAACATAAATATATAAGTATGAATAAATGTTAACTAATTAACTTACTTTGTTGGCCAGTCAGACCAAATCTCCATCCTCGTCTCGTCCGGAGGAACGCTTGGGGGATCGCTCGGATCATATGTAGACTGCGTAGGTGCGACCTCCTCCACCCGCTCCTCCGTCTCCATAGTACCGTCAGCAGGAGGAATGCTGTTGGACAGACTAGGATCAGGCCTGAAACTGTCCGTCCCAGGAGTGCTGCCACGTACCATCGACGCAGACGAAGATCCGAGTGGCTGGTATACTGGAGTACTATGAGACGAAGGACCGGCACCGTCATCCAGTCACGGAGTTCCACTCCGTCTACCGGTAGAACCTCTACCTCCGCGAGATACTCTCCTACTGCTATGGGGGTACGATCCTCTGTGTCCTGCCATACCTGATAGAAATAGATATCTACAAGATAATAATCATGCATTTAATATATCACAGGTTATAAAGATAGATCCGGAGCAACTCTCCATTGAATTTTTAGATAATAAACATGCATTTAACATATCACAGTTTATAAAAATAGACCCGAATCAACCATCGGTTGAATTTCTAGATAATAACCAAGTCTAGATAATAAACTCTATAAACATCCAGAAAGTAAAACAAATATCCAGAAAGTAAAATAAACATCCAAGTCTAGATAATAACATCCAGAAAGATCAATATCCAGAGGAAATGGATCAACATACAAGTCTAGATAATAACATCCAGAAAGATCAATAAGTCTACTGTCCTCTACGCAGGAGCAGAGAGATCTCCCTCCTCAGCCACTGCACAAAAGTAGGATCCACGCCAGCAAGATCAATATCCAGAGGAGATGGATGACTGAAACTTTTGGTGCAATTGCCCTCTGGTGCCACCTCCTCCTTCACAGCAATCTCGACTTTAGGAATCACTTCCTCCTTAATAGTAGGAGGAAGTTATTCCTTGACCGTAATTTCTGCAGTAGGTACCACTACCAAATCAGCAGCAGAAGGAAGCACTACCTCCTCAGCAGCAGGTGCCTTTCTCAAGCGACGTCCTCGGGTCATGGGTGCCATCTGGTAAGATTGATGGAAACATAGAGATTAATTAAGGATTAAACAAAATGACAATATTAGACGTGTAATGTGGAAGATATTTTACATTTTATTTTACTTTCAATCATCTTCTGAAAATTTATCTTCTTCGTCCTCCGCATCCTCATCTTCCTCTTCATCCTCATCTTCGCTTTCATCTACTTTGTTTTTCTCTTCGGACACTTTTACCTCTTCTACACGATTAGTTGTGTAATATAGAACTTCCGTTGTGGCCATGTCAACTGTATTTGTTACGAGAGGTAGCTCGTCCTCCTGATAAGCTATTTCGCCAACATCGTAGGTATTTCTGGCTTTAGTCTTGCATACTGCCCACCAGTCCAACCTAGTTGTTCCCCGTATAGAATAAGTAGTGAAGTAAACTAGTTGAGCCTGACTTGCTAGGACAAATCGTTCGTATCCTTGATATCGACGGCGGTAGTTAATATCCATAAGACCATGCTTGTCAATTTTCTAACCTTGATCTTGGATCGGATTGAACCAATCACACCTGAACAACATGATCTTAGCCGGCTCTATGCCGTAGTTATATGTCAACTCCACAATCTCCCGTAAGACGCCATAGAAATCATTGCCCAGATTTACATCTTTGTAGTTTGTAGATTGGATACACAAACAACTATTTTTTGTCGAATCAAGATATGGAAAGTTCTCTCTCTGATCGGAGCATTTGTTGACTTGAACCTAAACCCATTCACATAATAGCTTGGCCATATTTTAACGAAATAAATGGGCCCCTTGGCTAGAGTTCAAATAGACTCATTCTCTAGTATTGCGTCTGGACGATCGACCTAAATACCATAAGACAAGATATTAAATTCAGCGTTCCGTTAATTACTGTGCAAAGTGCATATACGAGAAGTAATTACTGCATCATCTTATATATGCACTCAACCATGAAGGAAAATGATGTATCATTTCCTGTTCCAGTTTTTCATCCGTTATGTACTGTCTACTCGACCTCACCTCATCATTAAATGTGCTGAAAATAACAACACATATACCAATTAGTGTAATAATAATATTGGATACTATTACATGCATAGATGACGTAAACGTGGACGTGTTAGTTACTTACCCCTCGAGCTTCACCACTTCATCCTCGTCGCAGTTGAGCAATATATATAACTGAGGAGCCCTTAGTTCCTCATCATTCAGATATCTTTTCTTCATTTTTCCGAAAGGCTTTCCGAAAGCATTGAAGAATTTCAGTATTGCATCAATAGATTCAAGATATCCATCGTCGCTCCTAGGAGCTCTTGTTCTATTAGTAGCAACATGTGGCTTGAAATACATCGAGCAGAAGTTTGTAATCTCCTCGAGAACATAGGCTTCACAAATAGAACCCTCGACCCGAGCCTTATTTTTCACCTTTCTCTTTAGGTGGTTCAAATGCCGCTCAAACGGGTACATCCACCGATAACCGACGGGCCCACCAACACGTGCCTCGTAGGATAGATGAATTGGCAAATGCTCCAGGGAGTCGAAGAACCCAGGAGGGAACACCCTCTCAAGCTTGCAGAGCGTTACTGCCATGTCCTTCTCTTGCTTTTCTAGACGATCGACAAGCAACTTAGTAGAACAAAGATCTCTGAAGAATATGCTCAACTCTGTCAACGGATCCCAAACGACCGACGATAATAATTCTCGAAATGCTATCGGAATTAACCTCTCCATAAATACATGACAGTCGTGGCTCTTCATACCCGTCAGTTTGTTCTCCTTCGGGTCGACACATCTTCTTAAATTCGACACGTATCCATCAAAAAAATTTAGGCCCTGAATCCACCTGCAAAGTCTCACTTTATCCTCCCTGTCTAGTGAAAAAATTGCCTTAGGCTGCTTAGACTTCCCATTGCCTTCCTTTATCAAATGTAACGCAGGACGTCTGCATATATCTTTCAAGTCCAACCTGGCCTTGAGATTGTCTTTCGTCTTTCCCTTTACGTCCATCATAGTATTGATTATGTTATCAAACACATTCTTCTCGATATGCATGACATCAAGGTTATGTCTGATCAGATTGGTGCTCCAATAAGGCAGTCCCAGAATATACTTTTTTTCGTCCAATTATGAGTGTGGCCAAATTCATCACACTTGTATCCCTTTGTAGGCTCTTCGATAGCACTTAGAAAATCCTTGACCTTCTCCCATATTGTGCCTCCGGTCCACCTTGGCGATGGATTGGCCTTCCCTACAATGCCGACACGAAATGCATTCCTGTTTCGCCGGAACGGATGGTCCTTCGACAAGAACTGTCGATGACAATCAAAGAAGCATGGTTTTCCTCCATATTTTAAACGGAAAGCCTTCGTTCGGTCCATGCAATACGAACATGAGATACAACCATGAGTGCTTCATCCAGATAACATTCCATATACCGGAAAGACGTTGATGGTCCACATCAGTGTGGCCCTCATCTGAAAATTCTTCTTTCTAGAAACATCGTAGGTGTTGGCACCTCGTGTCACGCCCCAGAACCAGAATACTGGAGAGCGGAGGCAGACATAGCCAGCTACGTATATGAAATGGAATCCATCTCGCTATACGGTCATGGCTGTCTAGATACATGAGGGTTTATCTACAAGCCAACAGTCTCTTAAGGTCATGAACAAGCCTAGTGTCTCAATCACAAGCAAGCAAGTAAATGTTACAAGATGTATGATCATTAAATATACAATAGTAAGGCGTCCCAAACATTACATATTCAGCTGATCATGAAGCTAGTCATTACAAAATGTTAGGACTAGCAAGAGTTTAGTCATACATGATCAACCCTAGGATCTGTTAATCATGTTACAGCCCGTAGGCAGACAGTAAGTAAGTGCAATCGAGCTAAACAGGTGCTCGTCGGCTAAACGCCTCAAAAGAATATTTTTACACTAGAGCGGGAGAGCCAAAAATAACCCACTCGTTGCCAGGGTTCCGTCTAGTGGCCACCATCTGGCTGGGAAGTCGGTAGATCCTCTGGAGTTGCTCCGAAATCTGGCCACACAAAACCAGCTGGATCAGACCCCAGAAAGAGCAAGTGCCACAAAGGAAGCTTCACTTAAGAACTAAAACCAGCAATCAGCACAGGAATATAAATATAAATAAAATAAGGACTGAATAAAAGGAAACATATCAGGATGATATACGACGAGATAACCATGGAACTATTCAGATAGCCAGGTTACAACCCGTAAACCAAACAAGGACCGGGGTTGTAACCCTTCGTCTGAACGGAGCTTGGTTTCTCACCATTTATCGGTAAAATAAATACAAGCATTCTGGTCATTCAATAGTCTGGAACAGGGTCAGGGCAAGACTAGACTGGTTAGACTCCATCCAATCACTTCACGGCCAAGCAAGAACTACGGCTTGATACTTTAACTAACTAGGGTTGTCACAAGCCTAATTACTAACAAGATGCAGTGAGATTATTCCACAGCCACAAGCCCTGCAGACCATCCAGGTCACCCAGGTCGAGAGATTAGGGTTGAATTCAGGTGGGTACATCGTCCAGGAAACGCATGTACCTTTAAGCAGTTTGAAGGGTGCAACACATGACAGTGTGCTGGAAATGTGCCCTACTCGACGGCAGGCTACAGATCCCAAGCGCGCCCAGGTAACGGGATTGCCTGTAGCTGGAAAATCTCTTCATAACTAATGTATTAATCTAGTTGTTAACCTTAGTCCATTTTAGTAGGTACTCCTGACCGTGGTACTCAGGAGTCCCCTCCTAGACATGATGCAAGACAGGACTGGTTTTATTTGTACAAGCACAATCGCCCACGGTGTCCAGGTTATCCATACAGGTAATGTCATGTCAGGTAGCCGTCGCAACAGCTTATCAAGATATAACATGTCAGGTTATCAGGTCAAGTGTACTAGTCAGGAGTACGCCATGACGGGCTACTGTCAGGTCATGTCAGGTTACTCATGTCAGGAGTGCACCACTACGGGTCACTATCGTGTCAGGCTCAGTTATCAATTACAACATATCAAGTAAAATCATGATTATCAAGTTCAGGACAAAAGGCGTAAGAATATAAAGTGGACGTTAAATATCTAATAAAATATCAATATACAGGGCTATAGAAGATCAAAGGTAATCAGGCTACGCTCAAGCCAGGCTACGCTCAGGCTAGCGTACGCTCAGGTCTGCGTACCAAAGGATCCATACACTTCCAATGGGAAGCGTACGCAAGGGTCAGCGTACACAAGGGCACGCTCAAGCTACAGGTCAGCGTACGCTCAAGCTAGCGTACGCTCAAGACTGCGTACGCTCGAGCTAGCATACGAAAGGGGCCAGCGTACGCCTTGCTCGCTTAAGCTAGCGTACCAAGGCACGCGTACGCTCAAGCTAGCGTACGCTCAAGACATGCTGCCAACAGGCAGCGTATCAAGGCTAGCGTACGCTCGCTAAAGAGCAGCGTACACAAGTCAGCGTACGCTCGCTAAACAGCAGCGTACTCAAGTCAGCGTACGCTCGCTAAAGAGCAGCGTACACAAGTCAGCGTACGCTCGCTAAAGAGCAGCGTACACAAGTCAGCGTACGCTCGCTAAAAAGCAGCGTACACAAGTCAGCGTACGCTCGCTAAAGAGCAGCGTACACAAGTCAGCGTACGCTCGCTAAAGAGCAGCGTACACAAGTCAGCGGCGTAAGCTAAAAAGCTAGCTCACTATTCACTGTCTTCTCCAAATGGCAGGAACAACAAGAACTCTAAGGTTGAATCTAAGCTTCAATTGTCCAAATCTTGGTCAAAACAAGTCCGAATCCAACTTTCCAAAGGTCAAAGTTGGGTAGAATAAAATTCTCTAAAACATGGAACCATCAAAACTTGAAAACAAGCAAGTTTAATAGATCAAAACACCAAAAATCCGAAAATAGCAAAACTCTAGATCTACAAGAATTAAAGCCTCAAAATGGAAAATGACAAGTTCTAATGTGGTTTAGAATCATGAGAAGAAGCTAATGAAACCATCAAAAGGAGTTCTCTTGTGGAAGCAAGTTGCACTTGCCTATGGTGTTCTTGGTTGGTGGAGAAGAGTAATGGTGGGGGAAGGAGAAGTAAATGAGAATTATAGAGGAGAGAGAAGGTTGGTGGGGATAATAAAGAGGGGGGTTGTGGTGGAAATGAAGGAGAAGCATAGGCTAAGGTGTTCCACCCTTGGCCCATGATGAACCAAGCATTGGGCCGGCCGAACCAAGCCAACCCAAACCGAGAGTTAAACCAAGCCGAGAGCTAAACCAAGGAGATATGCAAATACAAGATAAAATACGTATATGTATTCCAAATACGCAATACGAACAACAGGCATTACAACTCTACCCACCTTAAAAGAATTCCGTCCTCGGAATTTAATTAAGAGGCTAGAGGGACAAGAACAAGCTATACTATTCACAGGCAATTATACTAGGCAATCAATCAATCATGCAAGCAAGGAATTGACGGCATGAGGCACAAGAAGGACATTATACCTCACGAGTCAAACAAGTCAGGATATCACGATCGAATATCATCCTCACGCTCCCACGTTGACTCACCCAAAGAGTGATGACCCCAAGCAACTCGGACTAACTTGATAGTCTTGTTCTTGAGGATCTTCTCTCTCCGGTCCAATATAGACACGGGCCTCTCCTCATACGAAAGGTTGGTACCAACAACCAATTCTGAATGATCCAGGATGTGGCTCGGGTCCGGGATGTACCGTCGTAATTGGGATACATGGAACACGTCATGCACCTCGCTTAGCGACGGCGGAAGAGCGAGACGATAGGATACATCTTCTACTCGCTCCAGAATGTCAAACGGTCCTATATACCTTGGACTAAGCTTTCCCCGAACGCCGAAACGAATGACGCCACGGTTAAGCGAAATCCTCAGGAATACATGATCGCCGACCGAGAAATCGAGAGGGCGCCGATGAGAATCGGCCCAATGGCGCTGGAGATCTTGGGCAACTCGAAGGTGATCTCTGACTCGCCTGACTACTTCAACGGTCTGAGCAATCATTTCTGGACCAAGCATCTGCCTCTCTCCAACATCATCCCAGGCTAACGGGGATCTGCACTTCCTGCCATACAGCGCCTCGAACGGTGCCATCTGGATATTGGCCTGGAAACTATTATTGTATGAGAATTCCACCAGGTATAAATGATCTTCCCATGAACCACCGAAGTCAAGTGTGCAAGACCGCAACATGTCTTCAAGAGTCTGGATCGTACGCTCCGACTGGCCATCCGTCTGCGGGTGATATGCCGAACTGAACTGGAGATGAGTCCCCAAACTCTCTTGCAAGCTACGCCAAAAGTGCGACGTAAATCTTGAATCTCGGTCCGAGGTGATACTGACTGGCACTCCGTGCAATCTGACAATCTGCCTGAGGTACATCTTAGCTAGCTGAGCCGTCGACTGACCAACTCTAAACGGGAGAAAGTGCGCTACCTTGGTAAGCCTATCCACAATGACCCAAATAGCATCTCTACTAGCTGGGGATCTAGGTAATCCAGTCACGAAATCCATGGTCACATGCTCCCACTTCCATTCTGGAATCGGTAAGGGCTGAAGAAGTCCAGCCGGTCTCTGATGTTCGGCTTTAACCTGTTGGCAAACCAAACACCGAGAGACAAACCGAGCTATCTCCCGCTTCATGCCATTCCACCAGAAGTGCTGACGGATATCACGGTACATCTTCGTACTGCCAGAATGGATGGAATACTGAGAACTGTGCGCCTCTGACATGATCTCCTGTCTGATATCTCCACTGGGTACACAAAGATGCTTACCATGCCTAAGTATACCATCCTCATGAATACATAACTCTGGTCTTCGTCCTGTTTCACACTCTGTTCTGAGTTGCTGAAGCTTAGAATCTGCCGACTGCGCCATCCGGATCCTCTCGACTATAGTGGACTGAACTCGCATACTGGCCATCAATGCCACACTGGAAGGGAGAACAACTTCAATACCCATCTTCTGAAGATCTGCTAACAGCTCTGGTTGAGCTGTTAGGAAATAAGCTCCGGCTCTTCTGCTCAATGCATCTGCTACGACATTGGCCTTCCCAGGATGATACTGCAAGCTGACATCATAATCCACAAGAAGCTCCAGCCACCACCTCTGACGCATGTTAAGATCCTTCTGGGTGAAAACATACTTCAGGCTCTTGTGGTCGGTAAAAATCTCCACCCTATCTCCGTACAAGTAGTGCCTCCACAACTTAAGTACAAACACCACTGCTGCCAGCTCCAAGTCATGGGTTGGGTAATTCCTCTCATGATCACGAAGTTATCGTGACGCATAAGCTATTACCTTTCCATGCTGCATCAGAACACATCCTAAACCTCTGCCTGAAGCATCACAATATACTGAAAATCCTCCGGTTCCATCTGGAAGCGTGAGAATAGGAGCTGTTATCAATCATCGCTTCAACTGCTCAAAAGAACTCTGACACTCTGCTGTCCAAGCAAACTGTGCATCCTTGCGGGTCAACTGCGTCAATGGCGCTAAAATTCGAGCAAAATTCGAAACAAACCGCCGGTAGTAGCCGGCCAATCCAAGAAAACTACGAACCTCTGCAACTGTGCTGGGTACTGGCCATGACTCAATAGCTACAATCTTCTGGGGATCCACTTCTACTCCTCCTGGAGTGATGATATGACCCAAGTACGAAATGCGATCGAGCCAGAACTCGCATTTACTAAACTTGGCATATAACTGGTGCTCTCTGAGGATCTGAAGAACCATACGGAGATGCTGCTCATGCTCCGCCTCACTCTTGCTGTAGACCAGAATGTCGTCTAGAAATACGATCACAAACTGATCCAAGTAAGGCATGAAGATGCGATTCATGAGGTCCATGAATACTGTCGGCGCATTGGTTGCTCCAAAAGGCATAATAAGGAACTCCCAATGCCCATATCTCGATCTAAAAGTCGTCTTCGGGATGTCCTGCTCTCTGACTCTGATCTAATGATAACCTGAACGCAAATCAATCTTCGAGAATACTGAAGCCCCCTTGAGTTGATCAAACAAGTCATCTATCCTCGGAAGAGGGTATCTGTTCTTGATTGTCACTGAGTTCAAGGTACAATAATCAACACATAACCTGGACGTACCATCCTTTTTCACAAGAAGCATCGAGGCTCCCCAAGGCGATCCACTAGCACGAATGAATCCCTTGGTTCTGAGTTCTTCAATCATCTTGTACAATATCTCCAACTCTGACGGCGCCATCCTGTAGACTCTCTCTGACACTGGGGCTGTCCCGGGAATCAAGTCTATAGTGAACTCGATCTCCCGCTCCGGAGGCATACCTGGAAGCTCCTCTGGAAAAACATCTGGGAACTCATCCACTATCCTGGGCAACTGAACTGCTGCTACTGCCATCCGTAATATCGGAGGAGAAGGCTCAACCTCGCCTCGAGAGAAAGAAAACTCTGGCTCTCCTGGAATGCTAAAAACAACCCTACCAATATGGCAGTCTATCCTAGCATACTGGTTCCTCAACCAATCCATCCCTAAGACCACATCATAATCGGCCATCGGGAATTCTATCAATCTAGCGGGGAATTCTCTACCGCTAACTACGATCCGACACGAGAAAAACACTCTATCTACTCCCACAAGTCCATTACCAGTAAGTATATTGAGCCTTACTGATAATGACTCGAGCTCCAATCCTACCCGTGTCGCGAATCGTGCAGACATAAAAGAATGCGATGCACCAGAATCAAATAAAGCTGAAGCTGGAAAGGAGTTGACGAGAATAGTACCTGCCACTACCTCACCTGGTGCCAACTCTTCCTCCACGGTCATCACCATAGCCTGACCGTGCCCTCGGGGTGCTGGTCCCCTCTGCTGAAACCCTCGCTGCCTACTCTGACTCAAGGCCTGGGCTTACGCATACTGCTGGGGGCTCTGCTGCTGAAACGCCTGGGACTGAGGCGGCAAGGGCCTCGTCAATGGATACTGCTGCTGTTGCTGCTGGATCGGTGCGGTTCCTCTTACCGAAGAGCTAGAAAGGTTGGATGATGATGAACCACCCCGGGTCAAAGCATCCGTCACTGCCTGGTGTAAGGCATCTCCACGCCGGTCTTGGGAAGCTATCAAGGTCCTGACGAGTCCTACCAAGGTACCATCATCAGGCTCGGCAGGCTGAACTGGCTGAACTGAAGGCTCTTCTCCAATAGGATCGACTCTGGAGGCTACTCCGGAATGCTGGGCTTGATCTCCAGGTTGCTGCTGGTCCACGGGAGGTGCTCCGCCTTGCTGATCGGCCGGGTCAGGTACTATGCCGCTGAAGAAGACGACATCAGAAACAATAAGGAAGGACCAGGACAGAGCAACGATACAAGCATGTGATCAGGACAAGAATCCAGGGATTCAAAGATACGAGCAGAGATCAAGGACGAATACTGATTGAGACATCTATTCGGTAAACCCTCACATATCTTGATTTACAAGACCTGTATTGGCCACCACTTAAACCATGTCACGCCACAGAACCAGAATACTAGAGAGCGGGGGCAAACATAGCCAGCTACGTATATAAAATGGAATCCATCTCGCTATACGGTCACGGCTGTCTAGATACATGAGGGTTTATCTACAAACCAATAGTCTCTTAAGGTCATGAACAAGCCTAGTGTCTCAATCACAAGCAAGCAAGTAAATGTTATAAGATGTATGATCATTAAATATACAATAGTAAGGCGTCCCAAACATTACATATTCAGCTGATCATGAAGCTAGTCATTACAAAATATTAGGACTAGCAAGAGTTTAGTCATACATGATCAACCCTAGGATCTGTTAATCATGTTACAGCTCGTAGGCAGACAGTAAGTAAGTGCAATCGAGCTAAACAGGTGCTCGTCGGCTAAACGCCTCAAAAGAATATTTTTACACTAGAGCGGGAGAGCCAAAAATAACCCACTCGTTGCCAGGGTTCCGTCTAGTGGCCACCATCTGGCTGGGAAGTCGGTAGATCCTCTGGAGTTGCTCCGAAATCTGGCCACACAAAACCAGCTGGGTCAGACCCCAGAAAGAGCAAGTGCCACAAAGGAAGCTTCACTTAAGAACTAAAACCAGCAATCAGCACAGGAATATAAATATAAATAAAATAAGGACTGGAATAAAATGAAACATATCAGGATGATATACGACGAGATAACCATGGAACTATTCAGATAGCCAGGTTACAACCCGTAAACCAAACAAGGACCGGGGTTGTAACCCTTCGTCTGAACGGAGCTTGGTTTCTCACCATTTATCGGTAAAATAAATACAAGCATTCTGGTCATTCAATAGTCTGGAACAGGGTCAGGGCAAGACTAGACTGGTTAGACTCCATCCAATCACTTCACGGCCAAGCAAGAACTACGGCTTGATACTTTAACTAACTAGGGTTGTCACAAGCCTAATTACTAACAAGATGCAGTGAGATTATTCCACGGCCACAAGCCCTGCAGACCATCCAGGTCACCCAGGTCGAGAGATTAGGGTTGAATTCAGGTGGGTACATCGTCCAGGAAATGCATATACCTTTAAGCAGTTTGAAGGGTGCAACACATGACAGTGTGCTGGAAATGTGCCCTACTCGACGGCAGGCTACAGATCCCAAGCGCGCCCAGGTAACGAGATTGCCTGTAGCTGGAAAATCTCTTCATGACTAATGTATTAATCTAGTTGTTAACCTTAGTCCATTTTAGTAGGTACTCCTGACCGTGGTACTCAGGAGTCCCCTCCTAGACATGATGCAAGACAGGACTGGTTTTATTTGTACAAGCACAATCGCCCACGGTGTCCAGGTTATCCATACAGGTCATGTCATGTCAGGTAGCCGTCGCAACAGCTTATCAAGATATAACATGTCAGGTTATCAGGTCAAGTGTACTAGTCAGGAGTACGCCACGACGGGCTACTGTCAGGTCATGTCAGGTTATTCATGTCAGGAGTGTACCACTACGGGTCACTATCGTGTCAGGCTCAGTTATCAATTACAACATATCAAGTAAAATCATGATTATCAAGTTCAGGACAAAAGGCGTAAGGATATAAAGTGGACGTTAAATATCTAATAAAATATCAATGTACAGGGCTATAGAAGATCAAAGGTAATCAGGCTACACTCAAGCCAGGCTACGCTCAGGCTAGCGTACGCTCAGGTCTGCGTACCAAAGGATCCATACACTTCCAATGGGAAGCGTACGCAAGGGTCAGCGTACACAAGGGTACGCTCAAGCTACAGGTCAGCGTACGCTCAAGCTAGCGTACGCTCAAGACTGCGTACGCTCGAGCTAGCATACGAAAGGGGCCAGCGTACGCCTTGCTCGCTTAAGCTAGCATACCAAGGCACGCGTACGCTCAAGCTAGCGTACGCTCAAGACATGCTGCCAACAGGCAGCGTATCAAGGCTAGCGTACGCTCGCTAAAGAGCAGCGTACACAAGTCAGCGTACGCTCGCTAAACAGCAGCGTACACAAGTCAGCGTACGCTCGCTAAAGAGCAGCGTACACAAGTCAGCATACGCTCGCTAAAGAGCAGCGTACACAAGTCAGCGTACGCTCGCTAAAGAGCAGCGTACACAAGTCAGCGGCGTAAGCTAAAAAGCTAGCTCACTATTCACTGTCTTCTCCAAATGGCAAGAACAGCAAGAACTCTAAGGTTGAATCTAAGCTTCAATTGTCCAAATCTTGGTCAAAACAAGTCCGAATCCAACTTTCCAATGGTCAAAGTTGGGTAGAATGAAATTCTCTAAAACATGGAACCATCAAAACTTGAAAACAAGCAAGTTTAATAGATCAAAATACCAAAAATCCGAAAATAGCAAAACTCTAGATCTACAAGAATTAAAGCCTCAAAATGGAAAATGACAAGTTCTAATGTGGTTTAGAATCATGAGAAGAAGCTAATGAAACCATCAAAAGGAGTTCTCTTGTGGAAGCAAGTTGCACTTGCCTATGGTGTTCTTGGTTGGTGGAGAAGAGTAATGGTGGGGAAAGGAGAAGTAAATGAGAATTATGGAGGAGAGAGAAGGTTGGTGGGGATAATAAAGAAGGAGGTTGTGGTGGAAATGAAGGAGAAGCATAGGCTAAGGTGTTCCACCCTTGGCCTATAATGAACCAAGCATTGGGCCGGCCGAACAAAGCCAACCCAAACCGAGAGTTAAACCAAGCCGAGAGCTAAACCAAGGAGATATGCAAATACAAGATAAAATACGTATACGTATTCCAAATACGCAATACGAACAACAGGTATTACACCTAGCTACTTCCCACAGTTGATTTAACTCATCTATCAATGGCTGTAAATACATATCGATGTTCCTCTTCGGATTGTTCGGACCCGGGATAATAACGGTGAGAAATATATACGGAGTCTTCATACACATCCAAGGCAGTAGATTGTACGGAGTGACGATCACAGGCCAACACGAATACTGGGAGCCCAAAATTTCGAATGGGGTAAAACCGTCGAAGGAGAGACCCAATCTGACATTACGTGGATCCGAAGCAAAATCTGGATACTCCCAATCAAAGTGCTTCCATGCTTCCCCATCAGATGGGTGATCCAACACTCCTTCGATCTATTCCCGTCTGTGCCAGCTCATATTTTCTGTAGTCTCCTTCACGATAAACAACATCTGCAACCGTGACGTCAACGACAAGTAGTGCATCGAATCGGTAGGCTTCCTTGCAACGGGAGTCCTACTTGAACTTGTTGCCTTGTAGCGATCAGCACCACAAAATCTGTACACGTCTTCATTCTTGTCTTCTTTGTAGTACAACATGTACCCGTTGCGACATGCATCAATTTTCTCGTATTCCATCCAGAGAGATCTCACCATCCTCTTAAACCGGTAGAAGTCTGTAGGTAACTTTGCACCTACCGACAAGATCTCTATAATCAACTCGATGATTCGGTTGTAGCATTCATGAGACATGTTAAAATCGGACTTGATGCTCAGCAGTCTTGTAACCACCTCCAACGGTGAATGATCCTTACAACCAGGATACAAAGGAGTCCTTGCATTCTCCACCAACTCCATGAACTTTGCAGCATCGGCATTCGGTGCCTCCTCAGCCTTATCTCCTCCTCCTCACCCGAATAAAATGCATATTAACGCAAATTTTTCCGTATCTTACATAAACGTATAATACTTACATAGTTTTGAAATTTTTTAGATTTTTACGCGAATTTTAAGTCTGTGGCATTTTAAATGCGTACCGTACAAATTTTTAAAAAGTTTGGCCAAAAAAACGTGACCGAGAAACCCAACAGTCTTAACTTTCTTGACTCTTGTTTCTATTAGATATTAAGACTGGCACAATTCTCAAAAATTATCAAAAGAAAAGAAGAAAAAGTCTTACAGTAACCAAAAAAAGAAACCCAAGAGTCTTTGCACATGTTGCTTGCAACAATCAAAGAAAAACTTTCGGTTTTCTATCATCTAACCTCTTATTATTCTCACACTGAACCCTTGTTTATGAAAGAGTAGAGGTGGGTGGGCCCTATATATATGCCAAATTTTTAGTGCGAATTTGTTCATATGAAACGTACTAAACACGAATTAAATATAATCCGAATATTTTTCGTTTGACGAATTTTTGACCGAATTTTTGACCGAATTTTTGACCGTATTTTACTTATATTGTGCCGATTTATACTCGTACTTTTGTCGTTCCAAATTTTTTCCAGTTGCTGAATTGCTAACAAGGGTCTGGATCGAAACTAGGTCCCGTAGCATCAAAAACTATGTTCACGCACCCTTCGTCGTAACCAGCGTGGTCATGGACATCCACATACGACAAATTATGCTCCAGCTCCGATGCTAAAGGCACAAGTTCTCCGTGTGAGGTCCACTGATAGTAATTCAGCATAAAACCTCTCGAGTACAAATGATATGTCACGTCCACTTCTGGATGATATTTCATGTTGTGATATCTCACACATGGACACTTAATTTTGGTACAGTCCATGCACTAAGGGAACGCCTTGGCGAACTGTAGAAATTGCTCTACCCTATGTATAAATTCATTCCGCACACCGCACATGTCATCAGGATGACGATTGTACATCCACGAACGATGTCGCAGATAGTAATTCATATCCATTAATTGTCAATAATTCTGCAAAGATAGATACACATTATCTATGAGATCCATGATACCGATTCCGATACCGATACCGATACTGTGAAACTTGGTTAATATTAATATTTTCACACTTCTCTAGCTAGGTTAAGGTTGAGGTAGAAATCATATATATGATGCGTAATAGTCGGCTGAATGAGCCGAATGACAAGAAAGGATTTAGGGAGGCTCACTCTATACAGTCTAGGATACTCACTCTATACAGTCTAGGATACTACGATATACAACTAATATACTCACTCTATACACTCTTACTTATGCAATACATATATAGGATACTATACTATATATGGGATACACTACTACTAAGACATATATACTCTCATATGGACATACAGTCCCCAACTCTAACCTATAACAGTCCACATCACCCCCTTCACTGAATTAGTCAAAAAGACTATATATATATATATATATATATATATATATATATGGACATACAGTCCTCAACTCTAACCTATACCAGTCCACATCTCCTCCTTCCCATTATCTGATTTTTCCCCTTCATTCATATGTGACAGTAGCTTCATATATATAAGATACAATATATATATATATATATATATATATATATATATATATATATGTGTGTGTGTGTGTGTGTGTGTGTGTGTGTGTGTGTGTGTGTGTGTTTTAAACATATGTATATATGTCCAATATATATAAGGGAGATAGGGTTGTGTCGTGTCAACGTGTGTGTGTATCGTATCAGTGTGTGTGTGTGTGTGTGTGTCGTGTCGTGTCTAGAAAAGGGAGATAGGGTTAGGGTTATACCATCCTTGGTCGGGTCGGGGTTGCCGGAAAGAGGGGGCGAGGAGGATGTCGACGGCGGGAAGGATGTCGACGACGCGCAGAGTAAGAGGGGGCTGCTGTAAGAGGGGCCGTCGGGGAGAGGGGGTTGTCGGAGGGAGAGGGTCGCCATAGGGAGGGGTTAGCCGAAGGGAGGGGGTCGCCGGAGAGGAGAGGGAAAGGGAAAGAGAAATTTGGGGAGCGGGAGATTGAAAATTTTAGGTGAAAGAAAATAAAAAATCGATCGGCTGGAACCCTACATGAAACATTTCAGCGACGTCCATAATTGACGTCGCTAAACATCGCTGTTTAATAAATAACTGGCGACGTAACTAATATGGATTCACAAAACGTCGCTGAGTTAAACAAAAAAGCGACGTTCTGCGACTAGACCGCGACATCAACTTTCCAAACCATAATGTGTGTCGCTAACGGTCGCTAAACGTCGCTGATAGTGACGTTAAGCGACGTATTTATAAAACGTCGCTAAATACACAAAAATTACCGATGTATATAACTGGCGTCGCTAAATTCGTCGCCAATATGACTTATTTTGGTAGTAGTTCGAGTCGTTTATGGGGGAGGATGGTTATGCACGGATGACGTCGGACCATTGTGCATTTGTGAGGTACTTTGCCAAGGATGATTTCATCATCTTATTGCTCTATGTTGATGACATGCTATTCGTGGATCGGAATGCCACTAGGATAGTGGAGTTGAAGCGCCAACTGGGTGCGGCCTTCTCTATGAAGGATTTGGGCGCAACATAGACTATCCTTGGGATGGAAATTAGCCGAGAGAGAGAGTCCAAGCTCCTACACATGTCCCAAAAGAAGTACATTTACTAGGTACTTCAGCGTTTTGGGATGGACGGGTCGAAGAAAGTGAGTTGTCCCCTTGTGGCCCACTTTAAGCATACTGAGGTGCAGTGTCCATCTACCGAGGACGAAAAAGAAGATATAGAGCAGGTTCCATATGCCTCAGCTGTGGGAAGACTTATGTATGCTATGGTGTGTACGAGGCCAGACATCGCTCATGCAGTTGGCACAGTTAGCTGATATCTTTCAAATCCTGGAAGGCTATATTGGAGTGCGGTTAAGTGGATTCTACGATATCTTCAGGACACTGTCGATTGGAGACTTTCTTTTGGTGGTGACGAGACGAAGTTGGTTGGATATACCGACGCTGATATAGCTGGAGATGTAGACACGAGGTGATCGACTTCGGGCTATGTGATAATATTTGCTGGAGGAGCGGTATCGTGGCACTCACGGTTACAGAAGTGTATTGTCTTGTCGACGACATATGCATAGTACATTAGGGCAACAGAGGCTTGCAAAGAGTTGCTGTAGATGAAAAAACTATTACAGGAAATGGGGCTGAAGCAAGAGCAGTATACCAGTCAGAGTGCTATTCACCTTGTGAAGAATCAGACCTTTCATAGCCGGTCCAAGCACATCGAGATTGGGTATCATTGGATATGGGATGTGGTTGAGAAGAAGAACGCAGAGCTTGAGAAGGTTCATACAGATGATAACGGAGCAGATATGTTCACCAAGATTCTACCAAGGGAAAAGTTTGATTTCGGCAGGCAGATCGTCGGAATGACGATCCCCTCCACATAGTTCTGAAGGGAGAGAAATGTTGGAGTAGGAGGGGTTCCCAATATGTGGAGAAGACCCCGGAGTGCGATGAGCGCCGTCTGTGTGTCAGAGAAGCTCGGGGAGGTGACGAGGCCATTCGGAGACGAAGAAGAAGCTCGGGAGCTACCAGAGTACATTCTGGAACAGGGGAGGCAGAGTTCGGGCCGAACTCTACCCCTTGGTTCCAGAACAGTTCTGTCACAAGAACACAGAGTTGTGGCCGAACTCTGTGTCGACGGGCCGAGGCAGATTTTAGGGTATTTTTATACCGTTGGATCGTATCCTACGGTCAAGATTTTGCTGCAGATTAGGGGGTTTATACATAGTTTTTCCTAACCCTAATCACAGCACAACTTTGAGGAAAATAGAGAGAAAAGAGGCAAGAGTGCCATTGCAACTTTGGGAGAGAAGAAAGAGGATTGAAGGCCGTTTTCGAAGGAGGATCGTGTTCGGGTAATCACTACTCGTCGTCTTTGTTCTTCGTAGCCATGTAATCAATTATTCTTGCTTCCAAGTGTTGTGGGGATCCGTATTGGATCGGGAGAAGTTTGTAGAGGGTGTACTCCTTTATTTTATTAGTGAAGGCTTCTCAAGGGTTGGACTCTGATCGTCCCGTGGTTTTTTTCGCAAGGGTTTTTCACATCAAAAAGTCTATATGTCTGCGTGGATTGTGTTTGGTGTTTGGTTCGTGCATTGTATTGCTCGGTTCTCTCGCAGGTACTCTCTAGTTTGGGGAAAGGTTTTCGCGCTTCTTTTCCAACACGATATCCCATAGATTATTCTATAGAGAATACCCATTTGTATTGGAATGGTATACTAATGCAAAGTGGGTATCTGATACAGAGGGGACCAAAGTCACAAGTGGATATATATGTATTCACATTGGAAGGAGCTAATACCATTTGGAACTCTATCAGACAGACATACATTTCTAGATCTACTATGGAGACAGTGCTCGTTGCTCTTGACCTCACAAGTGAGGAAGCAGACTGGCTCAGTAATCCAGTAGTAGATATTCCCTTGTGGAGAAAACCAATCCATACTATCTATGTACACTGTGACAACCAAGCTGCAATAGCAATGACTCAAACGACCAGTTATAATAAAAAATCTTGATATATATATATATGTCCTAGGTACAATCGGGGGAGGCAATTGCTGTCCAGTGAGGTAATTAAAATTGACTTCCTTAGATCAAAAATAAATAAATGAGGGGCCCTCTAATAAAAGGTCGTTCAAGAAGACTGGTGTTAGAGACGACAAGTGGAATGTGGATGAAGCCCATAGATTGAGTCACCTCAAAGATAATCAAACATTCGATTGAAAACTCCAAGAAAAAGTTCAATGGGTAACAACAAAATTGAAGTGTGACTGAAAACATTGTATGCTTGTAATTGTAATGATCCATTCCTCTAATATATATTGTTGATCTGCAATGAATAAGAGGATGATTATAAAATTTTAATGAATTTGCGGCATGTAACGCAGGATATATAAATTACAGAATATCCTAGAAGGATTAACCTATTGAAAACGAAAGTGGAGCCACTTTTTATGGGAACTTGGTTTGTTCTCTAGAGCTCTCAAGAAATTAAATGAGCGCAAGGCCGAAAAATACACAACTGTTGATACAATAAAAATGCCCATACAATGTGTTTAAGTGTAGGTTACGTATGTACAAGTAAGGTCTTATGTTCAAGACTTATGTCACTTTGGATCTATGTAGATGGAATGTATAACACTAAGGGGAGGTTCAAGTCACGAATACAACTTTTTCTGATACACTGTATGATTGTCCACATCTTATTTTCCTTCCTACAATTCTATATTTCTTTAATTATTTTTGTTTTCCTATTTATTGAATCATATGGGGAATTGTTGGTTGTGTTGCTTATTTGGAGCAACATATTGTTATGTTATTTAATAAGGAGATATTTTAGTCTACATCGGATAAAAGAGAGCACTATCCTTTGTTTAAAGTGTTAGTCCCTTGGCGAACAATCGATGGAAAAACACGATTTCAGAAACAATTGTAAAGACAATGTTTCCAGCAACAACACCCTAAAGAAGGTGATGTTGTATTACGAGAATCTAAAAAGATTTCGTAATATTTCTCGAAGGCAACTGAACCGTATAACTTCTAAAGAGAAGCCACAGTATTCTCGAAGGCAACAGAGGAAGAAGAAAGCCTGCTGGGGTGAAAGATCACCGGCGCTCAAAGCTATATCCGCCTTACGGACAAGCCTCCAGGAACCAGCAAGTTCGAAGAGAACTTTAGAACGCTGGCCAAAAATGTCGACGACTCCTCGGAATAGCAGCAGCACTTCTCTCTCTCTCTGGAAATTTTTTGTCTATTTTTGGTAACATTGGAGAGAGAAGATGCTTCTGATATTATAGGCACGAGATGGGCTTTTCAAATTCTGAACGCACGCCCTGGTTTAATGCCAGATCCGAATTTTCTGGATCTGAGCCATTTCCGGATCTGAGCCCACAAGACCCGCGGACGTTACATAATTTGAACGGCCCACTCGACCCGCACGTCCCGTACGCTCCGTACGCCCCGCTCGCCACGCAGGGCCGCGCAGAGGCTCGCGCACGAGCGCAACTAAAGCGCACAATGCGCCTTGCGATGAGCTGTCGTGCTAAGTGCAAAGTGCCATCAAAAAGCCACATTAAGCCTCAAAAGCCTATTAGCCCAAGCCCATTAGCCCGAGCCCGAGCCCGAGCCCGAGCTCGAGCCCGAGCCCGAGTCCGAGTCCGAGTCCGAGTCCGAGTCCGAGTCCGAGTCCGAGTCGCTAAGCCCCTTCGGGGCTTAGCTCCAATAGATTTAAATCTATTTTCATTTGGCCAAAAGTTGGTTTCTTATTCTCACCTCTATGTAAAATCTCCCCACATGGCACCCTCCATTGGGCCTCAACCCATGTGCATATCTCTATTCCTTCATAAGTAATATATAGAGATACATATTGGTGTGATTTTCCGATGTGGGACTATCTTTTAACAATAGAATGTTGTGAACACACACAACACATAGAATAAAACACCAACATAAAGTGCTAAACCCACTTTAGTGGTTAAGTGGATTTTGTAGGGGATTGGCTCAAGCATGTCCACACCGCACGCGGATGCACAATTTAATGCATATTTTTGATACGTTTATTAGTCGCACACTTAACCCTTAATTAGCACGCTACGAACCGGACAAGGGTATAACGGTAATTTCCTAACTCCTTTTATTTTTATTTTTTAAAAATTCAATTGGTTGGTTGCTGGTCTTGAGCGAACATATTCTCACATATTTCCATTACTGGATTAGTGGAATCGAAATATTAGACACGATCCAGATGTATGATTAAAAAACAGATTTTCTGTTTTTCACCGCTCCCTCTCTCGAAAAACTAACTAGAGAAATCGAGAAAGAAAAGGAAAAATGAGACTAGAACAAAACATTCCCCAAATCTCTATCTCCGTCTCTCCCCGGACAAGGCTGTGATCGTTCGTTGGATTTTCCGGACAAGGCTGTGATCGTTCGTTGGATTTGCCACCGGGTGTCCAGGGTCGCAGATTGCCATAATTCGTTGTATTTTGAAGATAGATCGCCACTTCATGTTGTACTGTTCGTGGGAGGCGAAAATATATTCTAAGAACAGTGTCAACAACGTGCCTCGAATATTTTAGTTTGTGTCTTCTCGTTGCATGGTTTTGAATTTTATCCAACATAGACAACCCGTGATTTATGATCAAATTTTATAAAATTTCAAATGACTTTTATTTTTATTTTTATTTTAAATTTGACACAGTCCCTGCAGGTTCCGATGATGGCAAATAGACGTGTCAATGGATAGTCGAAAATTCAAATCAGATTCGATTCCATATCCGAACTTCTGGATATTATTCAAAATTTCGAATATCAAATTCGGATATTCGAATATTTTTGGATATTAACTTTATTCAGATACGAATTCAAATCTTAATGTATTCGAATCCGTATCTGATCCGACTTTAAATTGCAAATTCGGATTCAGATATCAAATTTGGATATCCAAAATGTTATATATATTATAGTATAATGTATATGTAATATATATTAATTACTAGAGAAGATTGAAGGATATTGTTCTCAACTGAGTTTTACATAATTCAATTTATTTATTACTTTACTACCTCTATATTTTAATATAATGTATATATAATAGTAATATATGTTAATTATAATTCACAAAAGAAGATAAAAGGGCTCAAATATATATATATATATATATATATATATATATATATATATATATATATATATATATATATATATATATATATATATTGAGTATTCTTAGAATTTTCAACAGAAGATGAAAGGGCTCAAATAGAGATTATGTAGAGCGAGTAAGTTGAGCATTCTTGAAATTTTCAACAGAAAACGAAATAGCTCAACTAGTGCAACTGAATTTTGTTTCCGGGTATCCAGATAATAACTAAATTTTTAATATTTCGGATTTCGGATTTTTGATATTCGAATAATAACATTCGATTTTTTTTAACTGATGGGATCGGATATTATTTGATATCTGCTAAACTAGACGGATACAAATTAGAAGTGTCAAAAGTGACATCAGCTCAGATATCGGATAGGATTCAGACATTAAAAAAAAAAATGGATACAGATATATATATTGTGCTGTCCGTACCGATAAGCTTCTGTTGACACCCCTGGCAAAGCCATGAGCTGATCCAAAGAGAAAGCTAAACAAGCGGTAACATACACTGACACTGACTTGATAAAGAGATCCCTGTTGCCTGTTGTTTGATACGAGTTCAGATCCAACTGAAAGCTTACATTATTATCGGAATATTATAAGTAACCAACCACATAAATGGTTTGCCAATTCTTCTAATCTGTTATCTTTCAGTATTTTTTATTAGACTGAATGTCTCTATTTCTCAAGCTGATGATTTATTTTTTAAGTATCATGATTGGATTGTGATTTTGAACATGTTTTTTTTTCAAGAAAGAAACATGTGGGTTTGTAACATCATGACGTGTCACTTGTTTAGTTACCCTTTCTATAACTATATATCTTACAATATTATGCATATTTGTTTTGACTGAGTTTCCTCTCCCTGACCCTTAGGTGGCCTATTGGCGGATGTTACAGGCTAACTGATATTTCCATGAGCAATTGCAATAATTAACAGCGGAATAAATGATAGCGAGAACAGTTTACTTTAAGGCCTCGTTTGGTTCACGGATTTAAGGAACTATGAAAAAAAAAATATTCATTTTTTTTGTTTGGTAGCCACAAACTTGGAAATTAATTTCCTGACAAAGAAAAAAATTGGAAAGAATATGGTTCCACTCATAACCCATGGAATCGATTTTTCTTCTCGTTTTCCAACATTTATTACAAAAATTATGACAAAAATAACCATGTTTATTGCTTATTTTACCATTAATGTTATTTTTCATAACGTTAATTTTATTTTAAAAGGTAAAAATATTATTGGAACATTGCTATATTTTTGCTTTCCTTTCATGCACCAACCAAACACTGTAAAGAAAATCAAATGATCTTTTCTAGGTGGTTTCCTTGTTTTACTATACAACGGAAAGGAAATGTGAAAGGAATCCTATTTTTCTATTTCCATGAAAAAATACAAAAAAATTCATTTCCTTTTGGTGAACCAAACGAGGCCTAAAATGCCTGGGAAGATGGTTCCGGTCGAAGAGATTGACAAGGTATTG
This sequence comes from Iris pallida, assembly GCA_029216955.1. Taxonomy (NCBI): domain Eukaryota; kingdom Viridiplantae; phylum Streptophyta; class Magnoliopsida; order Asparagales; family Iridaceae; genus Iris; species Iris pallida. The sequence continues at coordinate 7,385,730 of JANAVB010027195.1, forward strand.
TTCTTGTATTTATTATTTCTTGTAAATCATTTTGTTTATTCTAAAGTAACTGAAGTTTGCTACATCCACTAATTTGTAGATATCGTCTATAGCTTGATGATCTGATTTGTTACCTAACATGAGTTAGGAAGTGGCCATGCTGGTGATCCGGCTAGCGCTTTGTTAGAGCTAGAGTCGATATTTCTGAGCAAAATGCAAATTTTCTTGATCACTATCTTGATGTTCCCATTGATATTTCTGAGCAAAATATACAAGGTGAGTCATTGTTAAAGGAGGTTATTTCCATTGTGTTAATAGCTGGCTATTTTATGTCTATGACACTTTTATATTTTCACCTCTTACATTTCATTTGAGAAGATTTGATGAGCCTCATAATCTGGAGAAATTATTGTATGGGTGGGTCCGGCTCCTTCCCATCCGTTGGATTGTCTAGAAATGTGGACATGCATGTACACATTTCCATGGTAATCCAACCGTTAGCATGAGAAGGGTGTACTGTGCCAGACACATCCAATAATTTTCCCTCAGGGCCAAACTTAGTAGGAAGCTCATGAGACACTTGCCTCGGACCCAAAAATTTTAGAGGCACAATATATATATATATATATATATATATATATATATATATATATATATATATATATATAGCAAATGACCTCTAGCCTAGTGGTTAAGAGAGATGCATGTGGTCCGAGTGGTCAGGAGTTCGAATTCCAGTGGGAGCGATTCTAGAAATAATTTACCTGGTTCCAAATACTTTATTAGGTTTTGTACTTCCTTGCTTCCGGTCGCCAACAAGGCTTGTCGCAGAAGCACTGCACTTCACTTTTGTATACATTCAAAAGAGGAGGACAAGCAACTTTCTGTTGGAAACGCGGTGTGACCCGAATCGAAGTTGACCCATGAGGTGTGATATCGAATTTGACCCATATGCCTTAAAAGAGAATTTTCATGTAATATAAGGCCTGAACAAATCTCAATTATCTACATCTCATGATCCCACCGCCTACCCGATGTGGGACTAAGTTACCAACTCCATTGTCGCCCCCCATTTGAGCGCTCCACCGGAAACGAGATACAACCCAACACTTTCATTAGGTTTTGAATTTTTTAAATATTTTTTTGATAGGTTTTGATAAACTCCATGCTTGCCTCTTAAGTTCTTAGCTATAGCTATTAATATTATCATAAAAATTAAATAAGCAATAATGTTACAAATTATTAGAGCAACCACTATTTACTAATTTATATATTTGTAGGTGAGTTTAATAATTTATTAATATATATTTTTGTAATGTTGATGATTAGGTGTGTTCTAATTTATTTTTGTAATTTATGAATATATTTTTTCCTCCACAAGTATGTTCTAATTGTATATTTTTTTGTAGGTTTTTTTAGAAAGAGAATCCATGTGGTCGACTCCTGGACTAAAAGATCTACTAGAATGAGCTACTTTTCATTAGGTGAGTTTTATAATTTATTAATATGAATATTGATGTTGCTATCAGACTGTTACAAGGACTTATTTCTTCTTTTCAAGAGTACAGAGAATTTGGGTTTGATCAGACCATGATTGAAGCTGAAAAAATTGCAAGTAAAATGGAAATTGAAGCTGTATTTCAAGAAAAGCGCATCATTCAAAGAAAGAGACAATTTGATGAGATCGACAGTGAAGAGGTAACCCAATCAGCTAAAGAATCTTTCAGAGTTAATTACTTCCTCTTTATAATTGATCAATCTCTTTTTTCACTTCAAATTCGATTTGAACAATTTAAAAAATATGAAGAAACCTTTGGGTTTTTGTTTAAGTTTGGAAAGGTTAAAGTCTACTGATGATGATAATCTATTGAGCTCTTGTGTCAATCTTCAACTTTCTTTGGCATATGAAGGACGCTCTGATATTGATGGATCAGATTTATTTTAGAACTGAAGCTCTTAACACACCCACTACCAGGAGAAGCAAAAAAAAAAAAAAATTGATGTGCTAAATTATTTGAAGAAAATGGATGGTTGTCATCCAAATACTGTTAGTCCCGAGGCTTGACCAAAGATGGAAAACTGATGCAATCGAGATCTGAGATGTCACACAAAAAACTTTACAGTGATCAAACTCAAGATCTACGATGATGCAAAAAACCAAATAGCCAGATTACAATATGAAGGAGGAAAATAGAGAAGAGAAGATCTCTCGTTCTTCCTTGCAAACGTGTTGCAATTGGGACAGAACGAGTTACAATAATGTAGAAAAAGATGAAATGAAGAAAAGTTGCTGGGGTGTCAAAACACCGTTGCTCAAAGCAAGATTCGTCCCACACGAATTGCTTCCAGGAACCAGCAAGTTGAAGAACTTGTGGAATGCTCGAAGTCACCTCTGTTCTGACTCCTCGGATGGACTTGCAATGGCGGCAGCAGCTCCCTCTCTCTCTCTTTTTTCTGACTTATAAAATTCGTAGTACCTCACAAAGGAGGCCAGAAGAGAGTATATATAGAGAGAGGGTGGAAATCCTAACCGCCTTTTCAGTTATGGAAAGATTGAATTAAATCCCACAAAGATAGCAATGAAATTAATTCAAATCTTATGGAAAGATTGGATTAAGTCCCACAAAGATGGCAACGAAATTAATTCAAATCTTATGGAAAGATTGAATCAAATCCCACAAATATGGCAACGAAATTAATTCAAATCCCACAAAGATATCAACGAAATTAATTCAAATCTTATGGAAAGATTGAATTAAATCCCACAAAGATGGCAACGAAATTAATTCAAATCTTATGGAAAGATTGAATTAAATTCCACAAAAAGTGGATCTGAATTAATCGCATTGAATCAGTCTTTCCATAACTGACTTGTAGTCTTCACAGTCAGCCTGGTGCGAGTCCATGAGCCCGAGCCCGAGCCCGAGTCCGAGTCGCTAGCTCCAAATGGAATTAATCCAAGAGAATGACAAAAGCATTAATGCTTAATCCTTGGAGCCTTATTCTTACCTCCTAGTAAAATCACCCACATGGTTCCCTCCTTAGGTTCACCACCCCATGTGCATCTCTCAACAACACAACCAAGTATATATGTTGAGATAACTCATGGTGCATTTTCGATGTGGGACTAAACTTTTACAAGGCATGTTGGGAGCAAGCTCTCTCTATGTAAAGAAAGCACCAACAAATGCCTATTTTGCTTACAGAATTTTGCTGACTATACCTGTTACAGTTGCATCTGCGGAAAGAAGTTTTTTCAAGTTGAAGTTAATCAAAACTTATCTTCGGTCAACTATGTTACAAGAGAGATTGAATGGCTTGCCTATGTTATCCATCGAGAAAAAAAAGGTTGAAAAAGTTGATTATGCAAATTTAATTAGTACTTTTACATCGAAGACAGCAAGACAAGTAATATTTAAGTGACTATGTGATGCACTGAGAAAATGTTTGATGGCCTAAGTTGTTTTTATTATTATTACCATTATGAACTACCACAAAGATTGTTAGCTTTCTTTTTATTTATTTGTCTGAAACATCAGTTTTTTTTTTTGTGGTTTGGAACATCTTCACTTTTATTAATATCTTATTCTAACATATATTCTTTTGGATATTAAATTTTAGTTATTGTATTTATTTCTTAAATTTCGGATTGAAAATACTATTGTATCATTTTCGATGAAAATAATAATATAATATAAATATTAAGCTTTGAGGGCACCACTTTTAAAGATCGGCCCAGACCTCAAAATTGAAAGTAGGGCACTTTTTCCCCTGCAGTGCAGTGATGTAACAAATTAAAGTCCCTCTTGCCTGTATTATACCTTTAAGTCAGAGTTAAGATACTCAAAACTAAGTAGACTAAAATATATATAGCCGTAAGAAGTCTGAAATGAAGGGTTTAAACATGTAAGCATGCCAATATTAATATCTGCAGATTCTGAAGTGGCCAACCTTCGTACATGAGGAGCTATCGGAGGTTGCTCGGGAGGCTGCTGCCAGTGCCAGGTCCGGGTGGCGAGGATGGACGGAATCGTAACCGGAAAAGGGGTTCGGGGGTTCAAAGAAGGAGCTCTACTCCAGGCCATGTGCCGGCCTTTTCTCTTCGATGGGGAAATTAACCAAGGTGAATAATTGTTTTTTTTTTTTTTTTTTTTTGCTTTCATTCTTTTCATTGGTTTTATCAATAGGGTTTGTATTATTTTATAAGGTTCAGATTTCTTAAGTTTTCTTCTTTCTAAACATATTGTTGTCAGTCTTGAAGAAGAATTAGAAGAAAGCTAATTGTTATTGGTTTGTGTTCCTGTGTGGAAATATATGCACCAAAGCATATATATATATATATATATATATATATATATATATATATATATATGAAGGATTTTGGTGTAATTTGTTTTTCAATTGGTGACTTTTTGTTGATTTTTGAGTTGGGTTTTTAGTTCTAGGCTTAATTTGACCAACTTAGATGGAATTTAGATGTGGGTTTTGTGTCTGGAAGTGAGTAGTGTTAGTAGAAAGGAGCTTTCACTTATTTTTAGTGCTTCTAGAGCTATATTCTAGATTTTATAATTGGAAGAAGTTGGCCTCATGTTATAAATTTATATATTTTAGTTTACTGGGAAGGAGCTTGCTTCTATTTTTATTGTAAGTTAAAGATATAAATATTACAACTGCAATCAGATTGCTTCTTTTCATGAATTGTTGGGGTATTTAATTCAGAAACCCTATTTAAGAAATTTGTAGACTTGTTTGACTGGTTCCGGTGCTAATCTATTCTACTATATAATGCCAAATATTGATTTCACCGTAAAAATTTTCTTTACAAAAATACATTTTATTATATTTACTAATAAAAAAATTAATTAAAATTAATATGAGTTATCTAGGTAAATACAAGAATTGTCCTTTGATATTCATAATTACAGTAACTCTTAAATACATTGAGTATCTAAAAAAATGAGGTTGAAAAATGAATTTTGTTTAACATGATTCATTCAAAAAATGAATAAATTTTGACTACAAATATGTTTTAAATACGTACAAACGCACGTGCATATATATGCTAGTCTGGATAATAACTCTTATGCCAAGTAAATTGAAACATCACATGCTCAATCTTTCTTCCATACATTTCAACTTTCTTTTATTAGCTACTAATACCTTGAATTGTAGGTGAACTAGAATCTTGTCCATCAATGTGAGGACTTGATTGAAAAAAAAAGTTTGCTAGATTTGTTACTTTCATCTGGATTTCTAGTGCCCAAGTTGGAGGAGTTGGACATCATAGAGTTTGAGTTCTTCTCCCTTTCTAATTAATCGCTGTTAAGTTTGTTTAATTTTTTATTACTTATATTATCTTTATATATTTTTTTGGGAAAATGAGTGGATCCTCAAGAGGCCTTACATTTAAAGTGAGGTAGCTAACCATATGAGGATAAACTTTCCCCGTTACTCCCAATCTCTAGCTTTCAAGAGAAATTATTTTTTTCTATTTACCATATTTACTTTGTACTATTGTGATAGAAGACCAACTAACTGAATATGTTGCTTTGTATATTACACTCAAGTTTTATTATAAAGATCTATTGAAGACTATAAATTTCTCTATAAAAGTAATTATGTTATTATTAGTGTTATTTATTTGATTGACTTGTTTTCGTTCTTAAACATCCCTGCATAAGTTACGAAATAACAGTTATTGAATTATCTTTCTTGACTGTTCAAATTAGATCCACCTTTGAACGTTTCTACTCTAATCCTTAGAACGATTATTTACGTAACCGTTCCAAATGAAAGGATAGGAACGCCTAATAATCGTCCCAAATATTTGCAAAGCCACTTTTAGAACAGTTATTAAGCGTTCCGAAAAATAATAGGAGCCTACTTATATTGTTCATAAATCCCTTCTTTGGTGTAGCGCACATTAACATCTCACCAACACGCACCAACCTCGCGCAACCAACAACTTACCAACCTCGCAACTAGCATTGCACAAATCGTGCATTCCAACTATGTACCAATCGTGTGTTAGCGTTAGGTGGGATTCTTAATCTATATGGAGAACACACTGGAGTGCGATGAGCGCCATATGTCGGAGAAACTCGGAGAGTCGAAGGGGACAAAGGAGGCGAATTTCATTAAGCGTCAATTTGAAAATTTGGAAATAGGGCTTTAAATAAGTTTTTCCTAACCCTAATATGTCACGTCCCGCTTCCCGGATGGAAGGGTGACGTCATAAACACATCTCCAGGCTACGCGCCGAAAACGCGATTGTCGCCTGTAATCATCAGCAGAATGGAAAATACAAAGAATCTCATGGTATTTAAAATATAGTGTAGCAATATTACAGGAAACTTTTCCAACAATTTCTATTACAGATTATTACAAAAATAGATTTGCAAAATGACAACGATACTGCTGGTCATAATTATGGGCAGTCCAGACAGTTACTCCTCGTTGTAATGCGGCGATACTTCGGCGGAGGCGTCTTCTTCTTCTTCACCTAGTGAACAAATACTAGGTCGTTTAGAAAACGACGAGCAAGTCCTCGGCCAAGAACGGTAAGAAAATTAAACAAAAGAGAAGAGACATGGTATACTAAAGTGCACTACTATGTATATATATACATGCTCTAGTAAAACATGAATGGAGATCAAAGTCCTACTCCATGAATAATTAAGATTTCCGAGCTTCCCTTGAGCTTTTAATAGGAATTGCTTCTCTTGAGCAATTAAGGACACTGCTTACTTATAATAGGCAGCGTAGTTTTCTGGAGTAAGATTTGAAAAAGAAATGCAGTTTTGAGAACAATACTCCGAATAATCCTCTAAATATTTCCCGTGAACAATCCCGTTGACCTGGGATCAGGCTGTGATTTTCGAGCCTCCCTTGGGCTAAAAAGACATCTATTGATGTTACTGTCAGATAGATGTAGAGCCTCCCTTGGGCTAGTACACCCTAGTCGAAACTAGATGCACTGATTTCCGAGATTTCCGAATACTGATCAGCTTTTTGTTATTTATGTTACGGGATATCTAGGGATATTCAGTTGTTCTCCCCTCCCAAATGCTTCCTTAATTGAGAAATTTCTAAAAATTTTCGAAGGTCGGAAATTTGTCTATCTCCTAAATTTCTCAAAAATTTCGGCAGAGTCTCCTTTGTATTTAGGAGCCCCGAAAATTTACAAGAAACAATTATATAATGAAAGAAAAATATGGGCTCGCCGACCCCTTCGGTGGAGCAACTCTCAACACCGGAACCATGCAAAGAATAAAAGAACAGAAAGGAACTGGAGATTTATACCTGAGCAAGCAATGATTACCTTTCTTTTGGCAATTTGTCGGGTCGCGGCTTGCTAATAGCTTTGCAGTTTGTCAAATAAAGCAAATATGTATTCAACTATGCAAGACTTTTTAATGTATATATATATATATATATATATATATATATATATATATATATATAAAGATATATATATGTTTGTATATATATATATATATGTATATATATATATATATGTATGTGTAGATATATATATATATAAAGATATATGTACATATATATGTATGTGTATATATATATATATATATATATATATATGTAGATAGTATAACGAAAATTAAACCAAATGAAACTCTTCCGTAACACATGCATGAAGCAGGAGAATGAAAAATAAACGGGAATTATTTCTAACTATGGACACACACAAAATTGAGTAAAAACGCAGTGAGTAGAGAAAATAGGGTCCTTGTATTTTTACCTTCCTGGCGTACGGTCCAGTCGTTCAGTTTCAATGTTTATGACAACTTACCATTGGAGAGTCCCATATGTTCATATGTGTTTGTTTGTTCATGAAGAGTTCAATAGTTCATGTCCACAATTGCAAGTCCAAAATTCGTGTCCGAAATTGATTCCTCTATTTGTGTCCAACGTTTATCCACTTGTCACTTGTTCGTGATACGTTACAATAAATATTTAATACCTTTGTCTATGTCTATCAAAAATTAAACATTTGCAAAAATCAAAGTTGCAACATTTTAAAATATCTCAAATTGGGTTAAATGTTATCAAAATTTCAGAATTTAATTAACCATGATTAGGGATATTCCCTTAACTTTTATTCCAAGCTAAATATTATGAGAAGGAGAAATTTATATGTAGCATGATATTCAGATTTTAAAAGATTAACCGATACAATTTTAAATTCCTATTATTACCAAAACTTGACAAAACTTGTGTAATTATAACAAAATTTCGGAATCTAACATGATTTATAATAATTCCTATTAAATTCTAGATGGAAAAGATTAGGGAAGAAGGGGAGGAGAGGAGGACTTGCCTTGGATTGGGAATGCCCTAGACTTCTCCAAAAGCCCTAATTGAATCCCAATAGCAAAATAACAATTTTGTTAGTATTCTAACCTAGTTGGAATTGAAAAAAATAGAGATTGGGGAAAGGAGAAGAAGTTTACCTAGGTTTCCTCTCTTTGGAATTGTTGGAGAAAAGGATGAAGAAGAAGATGGAGTGGAAGATGAAGTGGAGGTGGCCGGGAGGGGCAGCCGGCGGCTGGCAGCGGCGGCGGACGGCGGGCGGCAGCCGGCGGACGGCGGGCGGCAGCGGGGGCAGCGGCAGCAGCTGGGGTCGGGAGGGGGTCGGGTGTGAGTGTTTTGTTTTGTTTTTTTTTTTTTTTTCCTTTTCCTTTCTCTTTGTAGTGTGTGTGTGTGTTTATATAGGGAAAGGGGGGTTATGTGCTGCTGGTGGTGGGATTTTGGGGGGTGTGTGTTTGAGTGTTGGGGGGGGGGGAGATTATATAGAGGGGTAAGATGGTGAGGTGTCCCCCCCCCATTAAATACATGGGGGACACCTCTCCTTCTCCAATCTTCTTCATTTAATGATTATTAATATATTTTTGAAGCAAATAATAATAATAATAATAATAATAATAATAATAGTAATATAAGAGTATGACAAGTCTACTCCTCTTAGAAAAATTCCGTCCTCGGAATTGGAAATAACTAGTACAATGATTGATTGCTAACCTGGTTTAGAAAATAGATACGGATATTGCCTTCGCATATCTTCTTCCTTCTCCCAAGTTGAATCTCCAGGCGAATCCTTGCTCCATGCGACTCGTACTAATGGAATGATCCGATTGCGGAGTACCTTCTCTCTTCGATCCAAGATCCCAACAGGTTTCTGTTCGATCCGTAGTGTAGGTCCAACGGTGATTTCTGAATGGTCGAGTATATGGCTCGGATCAGACACATATCTTCGTAATTGGGAGACATGGAATACATTGTGGACTCCCTCTAGTGTTGGGGGTAAAGCAAGCCGATATGATACATTCCCTACTTTTTCCAATATGTCAAAGGGCCCAATGTATCTCGGACTCAGTTTTCCTCTGGTCCCGAATCTGATGGTTCCTTTGGTTGGTGAAATCTTCAGAAAAACATGATCTCCAGGTTGAAATTCCAGTATTCTTCGGTGCTTATCAGCCCACATCTTCTGTCTATCCTGGGCTGCTTGCAAGTGACTTCTTATTATCTTGACTATGTCCACAGTTTGCGTCACCAGTTCTGGCCCTAACAATTGTCTTTCTCCTACGTCAGTCCAACATACCGGCGATCTGTATTTTCTACCATATAGTGCTTCAAAAGGGGCCATTTTGATACTATCGTGATAACTTTTGTTATATAAAAATTCCACCAGATGTAGATGATCATCCCATGCTCCTCCAAAATCTAAAGTACAAGCTCTCAACATGTCTTCTAGTGTCTGAATGGTTCTTTCAGACTGGCCGTCCGTTTGGGGGTGGTAGGCGGAGCTAAATTTCAATTGAGTGCCAAGGTTTTCCTGCAAGCTTTTCCAGAAGTGTGAAGTGAATCGGGTATCTCTATCCGATACTATACTTACTGGTACTCCATGCTGACTGACAATCTGTTTCATGTACATTTCTGCCAGTATCTCTGTTGACTGTCCAACTCGAAAAGGAAGAAAACGAGCGGACTTCGTAAGTCTATCCACAATGACCCAAATAGCATTATTACCCATTTGGGTCCTAGGCAGTCCTGTCACAAAATCCATCGTGAGATGCTCCCACTTCCATTCTGGTATGGGCAACGGCTGAAGAAGTCCTGCTGTTCTTTGATGCTCCGCTTTCACTTGTTGACAGACGAGACATCTGGATACGAATCTGGCGATTTCTCTCTTCATCCCGTGCCACCAAAATGTCTGTTTCAAATCTTTATACATTTTAGTGCTGCCCGGATGAATAGAATATTGTGAGTTATGGGCTTCTGTCATGACTTCCGTCCTCAAATCTCTACTGGGCACACATAACCGATCTCCGAATCTGAGCGATCCGTCCGGATGCTTCCTTATCCCGGTCTGGAGCCCTGCTTCTGTTTGTTTCCAAATTTTCTGAAGTTTTGGATCACTTTGTTGTGCTTTCTTAATTCTATCTATTAAGGAGGATTGCACTTGTAAGTTTTGCCATATCCCTTCGGTTATCGGGCATATTACTTTAATTCCCATTTTCCTCAAATCCTCAAGGATTTCCTTGGGTGTATTTAGAAAGAAAGCTTCAGGTCTTCTACTCAAGGCATCGGCCACTTTATTAGCCTTGCCTGGGTGATATGTTAGCTCCATATCAAAATCATTCAGTAACTCCAACCATCTTCTTTGCCTCATATTGATCTCCTTTTGTGTGAAGACATACTTTAAGCTCTTGTGACCGGTGTAGATTTTGATTCTTTCTCCGTATAAATAGTGTCTCCATAACTTGAGTGCAAACACCACTACTGCAAGTTCGAGATCATGAGTTGGATAATTTCTTTCATGTGTCTTTAATTGTCTGGATGCATATGCTATGACTTTTTCGTGCTGCATCAGTACACATCCTAGACCCTTTCCTGATGCATCACTATATATCTCATATCCACCCGAACCAGATGGTAATGCCAGTATTGGGGCTGAAATTAATCTTTTCTTTAATTCGTCAAATGCTGCCTGACATTTCTCTGTCCAGTTAAACTTTTCTTCCTTCCGGGTAAGACGGGTTAAAGGTTCTGCAATCCTTGAAAAATTCTCTACGAATCTTCGGTAATAACCAGCCAACCCCAAGAAACTTCTGATTTCTGCTACGGACTTAGGTGTCGGCCAAGATTTAACTGCTTCTACTTTCTTCGGGTCTACCGAAATGCCTTTTCCGCTGACGATATGTCCTAAAAATGGTATTTGATCCAGCCAAAATTCACATTTACTAAGCTTGGCATATAATTTTTCCTCCCGCAAAGTTTGCAATACTATCCTCAAGTGCTTTTCATGCTCCTCTTCACTTTTGGAGTATATAAGAATGTCATCAATGAATACAATCACAAACTTATCCAGATACTGGTAAAATACTCGATTCATCAGGTCCATAAATATAGCTGGTGCATTTGTCAACCCGAATGGCATAACTAAGAATTCGTAATGCCCATACCGAGTTCTAAATGCAGTCTTTGGAATATCTTCCTTCTTTACCTTTACTTGGTGATATCCTGACCTTAAATCAATTTTTGAAAATACCCTTGCCTCTCCTAACTGATCAAATAATTGATCGATCCTAGGTAAGGGATATTTATTTTGATGGTAACCTCATTCAAAGCCCTATAATCAATTACTAGGCGTAGGGTACCATCCTTCTTTTTTACAAATAATACCGGCGCACCCCATGGCGAAGCGCTAGGCTCAATAAATCCCTTGGATAATAATTCTTTTATTTGTTTGTTTAACTCAGCCAGCTCCTCCTTGTTCATTGGGTATATCTTTTTGGCTATGGGTGCAGCTCCAGGTATTAAATCTATAGAGAATTCTACCGCTCTATCTGGGGGTAGCCCTGGCAATTCTTCTAGGAACACGTCCTTAAATTCTTCTACTACTCTTGGGAATGGTTGTTCTGCCACTCCTTGCAGCAGTACTGGTAGTTCAAATTTCTCTATTTCTTCTGTATTGAATTCATTCTGGTCCCTTACAAACTCACAAAATTCTCCGTCAGGGAGTTGAAAGGAAACTTTCCCTTGACCGCAATCTATGTTGGCTAATGTTGCAGTTAACCAATCCATACCCAATATTATATCATAGTTGCTGTTGGGAATACGAGCAACCGGGTACGAAAAGCTCCTCCACCCAGTTTTATAGGACATCTACTACAGACCCGACTGACTTCTACTACTCCATTACCGGTGAGGACCTTTAGTGATTTAGGCAGAGGTTGTGACTCTATTTCACGTTGTGATATAAAAGAAGATGATATAAATGAATGGGTAGTCCCAGAATCAAATAATACTGATGCTGGATATGCAGAAATTAAAATGGTACCTGAAATTACTTCTCCGGGAATATTAGCGTCTTCGGCTCCCATCACAAATGCTTGCCCTTGCTTATTCCTTTTCTTGTTATTATTTTGGGCTTGAGTCGCCCATTGTGCCTGTTGAAATTGATATGCCTGAGGTGCATAGGGTGGCCTGTACTTATTTCCATAAGCCATGGCTGCTTGTGACGTTGGTGCCTGCAACATAGGTCGAGGTTGGGTTCCTTGAACTGGAGGTCGGTATCCCTGATTGAAGCTTTGTGTGATTGCTCCAGTTGCAGGCATTTGAGGGCATTGATGGGTTGGATGATTACCTGCCCCACATTTCAAACAGAGTCCTAATCTCTTTCTACATACATTTATCTTATGGCCTGGTTTATGGCAGTAATTACAGACAACGGATCGGTCTTGATTGCCATTCTGAGGACGCTTAGGCGGTCCCTGCCAATGATTCTTGTTGGAGGATGCCCTCTCCTCAAAACTCCTCTTAGGTTGTGGAGACCGGAAAGGCTGTTCTTCTTTCAGTATCCTTTCTTGGTCTCGAGCAGCTTCTGTTGCCTCTGAAAATGTTCGGCATCTATAAGAGGCGACCCTACTTTTCAGTTGGGTCCCAAGTCCTTCTACGAACCTGGATATCTTTGTGTCTTCATCTGTTATCATGTTGGGGGCAAATCGACTAAGCCGGGAAAATTCCGCAACGTACTCATCAACTGTACGTCTTCCCTGTTTCAGGTAGTTGAACTGTTGTTCTAATTCTATCCGCGCAGACTTGGGATAGAACCTGTCTTCAAATTTCTTCTTGAATTCCGCCCATGACATAACCTCGTCAGAATCTTCGGGGTACTCAGCGCTCCACCAGTATCCAGCAATGTCCTCTAGCTGGATGCGAATTGCTGGCACCATGTCCTCGGGCTTAACTTTGGCAGCCTTCATTAAGCCTTCAATGGTTCTCAGCCATTGACTTGCTTCCATCGCATTTTCAGTCCCCTTAAACTTGGGCGGCCTAAGATCCCTGAATTCTTTTAGGGTTTTATCCTTGGTATTATTTGAATTCTGCATTTGTTCTAGTATCGTGGCATTTGTGGCATGGGCAGCATGGGCCTGTTGACTATTGGATTCCAATAGTTGCTGGAATAATCGGAACATGTCTGCCACGGTTGGCTCAGTCGACGTTTGAGATTGTGTATTGTTTGATCGATCGTGATTGTCCATATCCTGAAATAAAAGACACAATCCCTCAGGAAATATTTTGGCTCACAATGTTCATTCATAACAAGGTATACAACATAGTCATATATATTTCATTAAAATGAGAGTATTACAAAAGTGGTTTTCACTCTCAACTTTACATTTGTTTACATCCTTTTCATCTAACCTACTCATGTCACTCCACTTCCCCAAAATGTGACATAGTATCCATCTCTATCTGTCCCTACTTGTATACATATCTGCCGATTTTCAAAATACCACACAACAGACAAAAAGATTCCTTCCTTACTGTACATATGTTGGTTAGGTTTTTTTTTTCTTATTCTATGGCCTCGATGATGATTCTGTCCTCAGTGAGGATGTCAACTTCTGGATGGAGTCTTTCAAAATCATCTAAGGTACCCTCATATCCATGTAGTCCGATATAAATACGGTTTGGGTCTCGGACATGCAGGCAGTAAGTTGTATTTTCCTGATATACTTCGGCTCCGTCTTCAATGTCCCTGACAATGGGACGCATGACTGCATAGAATACTTGGTAGACATGGATATCGTACCAGTCAGGTGCGTTCCACATTAGTCTGGCATAGCGCTGGTATAAGTATATAGTGTAATCACTTCCGTCCCATTCCAAACTTGGCATAAATAGATCCATACCTACATTCATAATATTCTTAAGAAAATATTTACCAGGAAGAAAATATAGGAAAAGCATATTTATTTATACAACATGTTCCTACTACATACATTCTTATATTACATACATTCATGATCCTTCTACATACTGGGGTTCTAATACTTATTTTACATATCTCACTACCTATATTCACATACATCCCTTACATAATTAAGGATTTAATATTTACATATCTATATTTATACATCATCATCATCCTAGGGGTCTAAATCCACATACGTCTTATATTAAGGATCCTCGCCTCTGGGTATGCTTGCTTCCATTCTTCTAGTGTACCGTTGCGTTCATTCTCCGGACCTTCGGAGGGTTCTGCCTTGATTAGTACATAATAATGTACTGTATTATAATATATCTTTCTTTCATCTACGATGTCTGTCACCACTGGGTATTTCATCTCGTAGTGTACTCCATAAGCTTCTATCATTCCCTTCGGCGCTACTTTCCACATCTTCTTCACAAAAGCATAATACTCATCCATGCTATGACTGTCATTGTTCAGTCTTGCGAAGGGTGCAAATCGGGACATTATCTACATCAAGAATTTCTTGAGTCACTATCCATTTACTAGGATTAAACAGTTGGTTAGAAAAGAGGCAATCATCTGTTAACTGTTGATACTTCATTCTCAGGGATTTCTAAAGTATGATTGGGACTCGTAGTGCTCCCTATGATTCTAGAACCTACGTTTTTCCGAACCTATGTCCTATCTAGATTTTCCATTCTTGCTGACCTGCATGGGCCACCACTAAAAGACGTGTCACGTCCCGCTTCCCGGATGGAAGGGTGACGTCATAAACACATCTCCAGGCTACGCGCCGAAAACGCGATTGTCGCCTGTAATCATCAGCAGAATGGAAAATACAAAGAATCTCATGGTATTTAAAATATAGTGTAGCAATATTACAGGGAACTTTTCCAACAATTTCTATTACAGATTATTACAAAAATAGATTTGCAAAATGACAACGATACTGCTGGTCATAATTATGGGCAGTCCAGACAGTTACTCCTCGTTGTAATGCGGCGATACTTCGGCGGAGGCGTCTTCTTCTTCTTCACCTAGTGAACAAATACTAGGTCGTTTAGAAAACGACGAGCAAGTCCTCGGCCAAGAACGGTAAGAAAATTAAACAAAAGAGAAGAGACATGGTATACTAAAGTGCACTACTATGTATATATATACATGCTCTAGTAAAACATGAATGGAGATCAAAGTCCTACTCCATGAATAATTAAGATTTCTGAGCTTCCCTTGAGCTTTTAATAGGAATTGCTTCTCTTGAGCAATTAAGGACACTGCTTACTTATAATAGGCAGCGTAGTTTTCTGGAGTAAGATTTGAAAAAGAAATACAGTTTTGAGAACAATACTCCGAATAATCCTCTAAATATTTCCCGTGAACAATCCCGTTGACCTGGGATCAGGCTGTGATTTCCGAGCCTCCCTTGGGCTAAAAAGACATCTATTGATGTTACTGTCAGATAGATGTAGAGCCTCCCTTGGGCTAGTACACCCTAGTCGAAACTA
>JANAVB010027195.1:7403994-7408994 GCA_029216955.1 Iris pallida
TATTCTTTTATTTCATTAGTAAAAGCTTTTCTAGGGTTGGGCTCCGATCTTCTCGTAGTTTTTTCACAATGATTTCTACATTGTGTCTGCATTGTATTTTGTCTGTAATTATGGCAAATTAGTTCTCATGTGATTTACTTCAGTTCTCTTGGTTTGGAATAGTAGTTTTTACGTTTTGTTCCCAACATAGTGGTATCAAAGCTTTAGTTTCAGAGTAGTAACAGGTATCATAGTTGACACTCAAACCAGGTAGAAAAGATGGACGTCAATTCGGTGTGTCATGCCCCTCTTCCAAAATACGGCGATCCATGTATGTAACTATAATCTCCTGGCTACACGCCATACGAATACACTGCTACCCGTATCTGCGATTGTCGTCCTTGAGGTATAATATTGAAATACACGGTCATGTATGATTCTTAGATAAGAATTTTGTATAGTTAAACTCTATAATAGTAATATAGTGTTAACTTAAAACATGACTAAATCTATGTCCTATTCTATTGCTCACTTAGTGCCTAGTCAATCAATACATCCTAAGGTTCAATACCATAATCACAAACAATTTTTCTATATGATGATGCAAGAATAACTCTTTGAATGACCACATTGTCTTATTTTTTTTGGCAATAATTCCATGACCATGGAACGGGTTGTGGCAGGATATAACGATGCTTAGAGTCCGGGCCCTCACACCAAGTGAGAAAAAACTATATTGATTCACCTAATGGATCTTTTTAATCAAAATAGGTACAAATTCAGGACAAGGGAGCTAAGCCTCACATACTCACTTACAAGGCCTTGTGGAAGGAGCTAACTACTAATCAACTTTTATTGTTATTATGTTGCAGGAATTAATTCGTATGACGAAATTCAAGTTGTTCTCCCCGCTCAATGTACTAACCTAAAACTACAAACAATTATTGTCTATTATCTTACATTAGCTCAGCTCTGTATCTCATCTCAAATTTCAATATTAAAGTATGCATCTTGTCTCAAATTCTAGGATGCAAGTATTTAGTTTGTCTCAAATTCTAGGATTTAAGTATGTATCATATTTTTCAAATTTTAAGTATACATCTCGTCTCGAAATAACCTGAGAATAGATTCAGGTAATATTTCTCCCAAATGGCACGGAACAAAAAATACTGAAAACTTGAATGGGATTTCGCTTGCATGACTTTGTTTTCATGGCCAACGCGTCCTAGACTTTTAATACTCGACACCTAAGCATATTTATTTAAGGATTATCGAGAGTCAATTGCTAACTGAAATATAATTATCTAGAATTTTAGGGTTTAGTATAAATAATACTTTCTAGATTTTTGAAATTTTGGTTATCTTCCAAAATTCTTAAAAATTTCGACAAAATCTCCTTTGTATTTCGAGCTCTAAAAAAATGACAATTAATATTCAGAACCAGAGCAACCCTCTGTAGCATTTTCTAGGTGCACCGACCCCTTCGGTGGAACAACTCAACACCGGAACACACTCAGGTATTTATATTAAAATAGAAAAACTTTGTTCATACCTTTGCAAGCAAGTTATTTACCTTGGCTATAGCTATTGTCAGGAATGCTATGTTGAATTCAATGAAACACAATTATTTGAAAGAAAGAGAGAAACATATCCAACTTCTAAAATAACACCTACTTAAATGAAATACTATATTTAATAATATATGTGAGATATTGATCATTAGGAATGTCTAGATATTAATTATTTATATGAAATTAAAAGTTTACAATAATTACTGAGGAATATGGAAAGGTTGGTTCTTTAGTAATTTCTAAGGTCTAAAGTCCCTAGTTCTAGATTAAGTATAGAATTACTATTTAGAAACAAACTTAGAGACAACACATTAGAATATAAGCTACTTATATATTAAACTAAAAATTCTTGGAATCCTAATCTAATTCTTGAATCCGAATCGACCTAGATTAATACTCTATGTATAACTTTCAAATGATTCTTTTTTCTTCCCTTCCTTTGGTTCTAAGTATAGGCAAATGACAAGAATTTCTAAGTTACTAAGCTTATGCTTAATTCCTATGTTTAAAGAACCAATGTAGTCTATGTCATTTCCAAGATCCGAACTAAAGTTGCCTATGTATTTGAATGTCCGTAATCACTTATTTTAACTAACAATATTAAATTTTATGTTGGTGTTTTTGCCTTTGGACTAGTAAAGATAGTCCCACATTGGCTATACCACTAAGTGGGTATCTCAGTATAATATTTTGCTTGTGGTGATGTGTGCACATGGGGTATGGTGGGACACATGTGGGTAGGGGTGAGCATTATTCGGTTTTGAACCGAAAATCGAACCAAACCGAACCGAATAAGAGATTCGGTTCGGTTTTAAAAAAAATCGGTTCGGTTTCGGTTTTGAAAATACTAAATTTTCTTATTCGGTTTCGGTTTCGGTTTTGGGTTTCGGTCCAAACCGAAAACCGAAAAAAAAAATTTAGTTTATATATATATATATATATATATATATATATATATATATGAGGAGGGATCAACATCCCCTCACTTTTGCATCCCCTAAGCATTCCCTCTTTCACATCCGTTGGATCTTGTTTAAGTCATTTAATCTTAACCATTGAAAAATCAACGGTTAATATTAGATGACTTAAAACAAGATCCAATGGGTGTTATCATGGGGATGCTTGGAGGATGCAAAAGTGAGGGGATGTTGATCCCGCCTATATATATATATATATATATATATATATATATATATATATATATATATATAATAAATATATCAAGGTATATTTAGTTATTATATATATTAACAAAAAAATATAAATAAACCCAAAAACCGAATAAACCGAAAACCGAACCGATTTAATTCGGTTCGGTTCGGTTCGGTTCGGTTCGGTTCGGTTATTGACCAATTCGGTTCGGTTTCGGTTTTGCTTATTCGGTTTCGGTCCAATTCGGTTTTCGATTATTCGTTTCGGTTGGAACCGAATAAACCGAATACTCACCCCTATATGTGGGTGTCATGGGAGGGTGTTTTTCTAGGAGAAAAAAAAAATGATTAACTCCTTAAGAAAGCGTTTATGTTTTTTGTCACACTCTTGAAAAAATTCTCTTAGGAGCTAAGCCCGAAAGGAGCTTAGTGATTCGGGCTCGATCTCGGACTCGGGTTCGGAATAAAGGGCGCAAAGTGGCGCTTTGATGGTGTACTTTGCACTTTGCATCGTCCCATGGCATTTGTGCGCGTTTGTTGCGGGTGATGGCGCTTGTGCACATTTGTTGCGCGAGTTGCATGTGCGGTTGTATGTGTTGTCTTCGTGCTGGCTATGTGCATTTACACGTATGCACTGCTGCGCGCATGAGCTGTTGCGTTGCTAGCTTATGCACGCAGGAGCAGCTGTGACTGCGTCGCTGTGCGCATATGCATAGATAGCACAGTTGGCACATTATTCTACTGATTGCGGGATTTGAATGGTAGATATAGTCAAATATTCAGATCCGATTTTTATGAGTTTTGAATTTAATTCGATCCTATATTTTCGTAATAGGTTGGCAGCCAGGATTAGGGTTAGGGTTTCCTTCCTACTTTATAAATATTCTTTTCGTGCATTCTTTGATGACTTAGTTCGAAATTGAGAGCCGAAGAGAGTTTTATTGTTACCGTCATTGGACTCCAGAAAGGAGTTCGTGCATGTCCAAAAAGGAGGTGACAGCGGACATTCCAGAAATTCTATGAGAACTTGCTGGTTCACGGGCGCAGATCATATGGGGCTAATCTTGCTTCGAGCAACGGTGATCTTCATCACCCCAGCAAGAGTTGTTTATCTTCTTCTTCTAATCATCTGCAAGTTGTATTCTATTTTGTTCATTTGCAATTGCGATTGCAAGGAAGAACGAGAACTTTCTTCTGTCCGTTTGTAAAAAGGGAGAAGAGAAAGTTGTCACTGAATTTAATAGTGGTCTTCATTGGATTCGAATTCTTCAAGAAAAGCACACTTGTTTGCGTAAAACCTCTGAAGTCTCGTTTACAACTTCTGATTCAGATCAGAGAAGCAAACTTGTTTGCGTGAGATCTCTGTTTTTGACCGTTCCTCCATCTGTTGATCTGTCTCGGGACTAACATTTCCTACCAATTAAGTATAATTAAATTTTGGGGCAGAACTAAATTTATATATAAATTAGGCTAAATTGTAACTTGATACACTCAACTATCACTGTTTTTCAACTTGATATCCTCAACTTTTATAGGTACTAACTTAATATCCTATCTCAACTTATATTTCTAACTTGATACCCAACTTTTTTTTTTCTAAACTACCCTCCCCTCCCCCGGCGGCCACCCCCCTCCCCCCCCCCCCACCGGCGACCACCCCCACTACCCGACCCCGACCACCCCCCCTACCCGACCCCACCTCGCATTGCCGTCCGCTGCCACCCACAGCCGTAAAAAGAGGGGGTGGGGGTTGGGGGGGAGAAGGAAGGGACAATTTGGTCCAATTTTTTTTCAGGGTATCAAGTTAGTACCTATAAAAGTTGAGGGTATCAAGTTAAAAATCGTGATAGTTGAGGGTATCTAGTTGTAATTTAGCCTATAAATTATATGAAGCTAATTTTGCATAGCCTAGACTAAATCAAATATGATCTAAATATATGTTTCATGCTAAGGGTTTATATAATTCATGATACATAGATAAAAGCCTATAGTATTTAACATATGGACTTCAATTTAAAAGACACCTACACATACTCTTCATTTTATATCGGTTGTATAATCTGTAAATTAAAAATGAATATCTATACTATCCACAACCTAAAAGTTGTGGGAAGACGATGGTAATGGTGCGAAGTTGGTAGAGGAGAGGACGAAGATGAAGAAGAAGATGATGAATATTATGAAGGAGAAGTAGACGACGGAAGAGGGGCTCTGACCGCCACTCACAAGGGGTTCGGCTACTCACGAGTCCATGGGTAGGGTGTGTCTATGGTTGGAAGGAAGAAAGGATAATGAATCA
>JANAVB010027195.1:7411494-7491654 GCA_029216955.1 Iris pallida
ATTTTACTATAATTTTAAGATATTTTTAAATGTTTATTTTATGAAGATTTATATATTTTAAGGACTTTCAATATTTACTATAGAGTCATTTGAAGTTATTTTGAGGCAAAGTATTTTTATTTGGGTTCCAGAGGGTTAGAAATATTTTTCATAAATTTCTGAAATTTTACTAAAATTTTTAGGATTTTAGTTGGAGTTAAATTAATTATTAAATCAATATCAGAAATTAATTACCCAGTCAGCAGTGGCAGGGCCCACCCGACAGCCACTCATAGCACTGTGGACCGGCCCGCCTATCAGTCAGTGAGGCGCTGACTGGGCAGTGGCTTAGCCAACTTTCCCAAGCCGCATTGCTGTCCGCCCGTTCATTTTTAGCGTGGAGCCGTTGTCATGGCGACACGTGGGACGAGCCATGGCACACAGACTCAAGCTAGCAGCTATATATATATATATATTAAAAAAATATGTATATATATATATATATATATATATATATATATATATATATATATATATATATATTAACGCAGAATCCAGAAACCTAATTTCCTTGGTGGATTTCTGAAAGATTGATCTTTAGGAGATTCCCGACTTCCCGAAGCGATTGCGGACAGCCCCGACCACGTTTTCATGCGCTGTTTTTTTGTTGGAATCGTCTCAAGGTCAGATTTAGAATATATATTTTATTTTCTCATATTTTGTTCGTCAATTTCTGGAGAATTATTTCAGTGTCGCTTGTCCAAATTTTGATACGTCGCACGGTTTTCGAGATCCCGGGAGACCCCGAACTCCGATTCACAACCCGTTTGAAGTTTTGGAAAACTAACACGACGATCTTCAACATAAAATTTTTCTAGAATTTCAGAGGTTCGTTTACTATTTTATTTATTATGATGAACTCAGATTTGATCGATAAATCACCGATTTGGTCACGGATAGCCATAACGGCGATATCTTTCGACTAAAATGTGATTTTGCGGTACGGGCAATTCCAGTGCACTTGTGACGCTAAAATCTACTATGAAACACTTTCCAAATCTCGAGTTCTTAACGTTTGACTAGTTAGTCAATGACACATCTCGATTTGTGTGTTATGATTTCCAAAATGGGAAACATGACTTTCTATGGCCAAACTTTCTTGTTTCAGTTATATTTCAAAATAATACTAGGTTAAATTAGATTCTTAAGTGATTTATTCCAGAATTAATTGTTATTAGATAAGTTAAACCATTAGTCACTTATTCTATGATTTTATATTAGAATCTTAGAATTGACTTGTAGTTTTTGTACGTGCACGGTTCATAGTATAATGGTGCGATGTGGGTTTATAGTTTCTTGGTCGGTGTTCCTCTTATCCTCGACTGGTAAATACGGTTTGTTCAAGGATGCAAGTACAGTATTGCATTATGTTTTGGTACATTATAATGCTTTCTTTATCGTTTTCTTGTTTGATATTCCGTTGAGATACGATGGTGACACGGTAGGATTATTGTATTCCTCTTATTGTATCATTGACCATATTGTTGTTTAGTGAGTCGGAAGGAAAAAAAAACTCGGTAGGTACGTGAACAAAACCAAATAATATTATATGAATGATAGCTCAGTCAAGCACTTCACGTGTGAGTTAGCCATACCAAAAATGAATGATAGCCATCGTATGATGTGCCGTATTAGCCCAACCGTTTATTTATCAAAAATTATTTCACACACACTATTGTTTTCATTGTTCATGATCTTAGTTCAGTTCTTTATCTACGTGCTTCTTTTCTATTAGCTAATTACTCGTTCATGATTATTGTTTCCCATATCTAGTTCATATCTTGCTAGTTCTTTATATGTTCTTTACCATTACTGTTCCTCATTGATCCTAGCTTATTTTGTGCTAACAACATTAAATGCAATATGGTTGTACTTTGCTCCTTTTCTGACTGGACCGTTGACAATATAGGTGAGGATGACGAGTACATTTACACTTCTTATTATGGACCATCAGAGGGTAGTGCTGACGATATTGGCACCGCGATTCAGGAGCCATGATCGATCTCTGGAGGGATCTAGATTTATCTTTATTTATGCTTTAGTTTTACTTTCTTAGTTGGACCGGATTAGTTCTCGGATGGACCATATTATTATTATTCTGGATTTAGTCTCTTTGTTATTGGATTTGGATATTATTATTTCATTATCTATTATACTTTTATTTCCTTTGTTTGTATTATTGCTGAGTATGATTTGTATCTGTGATCACTTGTTGCTGTGGAGAATTTTATTGTGTATACTAGACATCGTTCTACCGCCGATATCACAGCATAGGCTGGACTTGGCTACGAACTTGTACTCGGCTATCCGGGAGCGGGTCGTGACAGGAATTGGGATTAAGCAAGAGTAGTACGTTTTTCTTTTTGACAGTTAGAGTATGATTCATCTTGGAAAGAACATGATGTTTCATAGTCGATTTAAGCATATTGAAACTCGGTATATTGGATACAAGATGTTCTTAAGGAGAAGGATACAACGCTTGTGAATGTTCATACGAAAGACAATGGAGTTGATATGCTCACGAAGGTTCTGCCAAGAGAAAAGTTTGAGTACTGTAGAAGGATCGTCGGAGTGGCGTGCTTCTCCACGTAGTTGGGAAGGGGGAGAGTGTTGGTATTCGTTGGGGTTTCCAACCTATATGAAGGATATCCATAAGTGTCATCCGTGTGTCAGAGAATTTCGGAGAGTCAAAGGCGACAAAGGAGACGAATTTCAGTAGGCGTCAAATTGAAAATTTAAAACTAGTAGTTTTTAAAGGTATCCCGAAGATATATTGTAGTATGTCACTGGTATACCTTTGTTCATTCTAGAATTTTTAACTCGCCGATTCGGTATATCGTCGTATACCGTTGTCGGGACCGGGTTGAAACCAAAAATAGGTGTTTTATTAACACCGTTGGATCTAATCAATGGTTCAGATTGCTACTGGATTGACGAGACTTTAACTAGGATTTTTTTTAACCCTAATCCCTCGTTACAAGATCATAAGAAGAGGTTTCTCAAAGCCTGCAACTTCAAATAGGAGAAAGAGGGATCGATAGCTATTTCAAAGGGATATCATTTAGGGTCATTGTACTCATGATCTCCATTCTTTGCTAACCTTTGTAATCCATTTTTATTGCTTTGGGCTATTGCAGTGATCTGATTGGATCGATATAGAAGCTTGTAGTGGATCTATTCTTCTATTTTTTTCGTAAGAGTTTTCATGTCAAAATCGTTTGTTTTTGCATTGTGCTTCGTCTGTGATTTTGGCAAGTTAATTGTCGTGTGATTTACTTCGGTTCTCTCGATGTCTCTTGGTTTGGGGGGAAGATTTCTGCGTTTCATTTTCAACACCGTGTGCATCCCTCACTTGGCCAACCGCTTGGCTAGCCATATTGAGGCTACCGTGCCCGACGCGAATGTGCAAAGAGCAAAATGTGCCATCAAAGTGCCACTTTGTACCCTTCGTCCAAGATTGAGTCCGAGTTTGAGAGGCCCCTTATGAAGGGATTTTTTAAAAAAAAACTTTGAGAAAAACAATTATTGACTGCAAAATTCGATCATTGTGTCCACTAGTAAAACCTCCCACTATACTTACCATTGAGCTAACATACATGTGTACAAGTCAATAAATGAATGATCAAATATTAAAATATACATACTTAAAATTAGTCCCAAAATGGAATAATAGGACTGTATCATGAATGGGCCAAACCCAACATAGAGGTATGATTGGATTAAGGGTGAAGAGAGTTAAGTGGTAGGGAGTTAAGTGGAGAGGTGAACCCACTTGATTCAAGGGTGGAGATTTAGGAGGAGGAGTCATAGAAGGTTAGGTGAGGAAAAGTTCTTTGTTTGTCTATTTTTCTCTAACCTCCCAAATTAAGGAGTTTATAAGCAAAACTGAGGTTTTGTTGTCTAAAAAGTCTAACTATTTCTTGTTTTGACAAATTTTAATTAAAAAATCAATCAAATCTAATTTTATGCATGCAATAAGGGTATTTTGATAACTATTATATTTTATTAGTCATCATCACACTCAAAATCTCTAATCCAAGTAGGATCAATTATTAAACACACCTCATTTAACTCTCGATCCAAGCAAGATTACATACAATGACTCCCCTCCTCCTCACTTAACTTTCCTTCACTTAATTACCCAACTTAACTCTGCTTATTTTTTCCCTCAATCCAAGCAGAGCTTAAGTTCTTATTGTTTCTTATTATATATTTACATTATAAGCCTCCAGTATGAATAAAGGACCTTGTAGCTTACAAAAAGAGTAAACAAATTTATTATTTCTATTTCTTCCACAATAATAAAAGTTTGAGCTCGATAACATAAACTCATATAAGAACTCAAGATGAGATCATACAATATAGATGTGACAAGGGAATCTATTATACTACATAATAAAAAATGGTTTCATCACGAATTTTTTTTCTTAAAATATATCCTTATCTAACTTTACTAATTGAAATTGTTCGTTAAATTTAATGAGAGCAGGTAGGTAATTACATATAGAATTTTTTGAGAAAAGTGTAGTTTGATGTTGGTATTTTTTGCTCTTTTCGAGCACAGAAAAGTTAAATAAAAGACAGTTAAAATACGTTCAACGCACGTGCATATATACTAGTTTTATTAATATAAGAAGTGTACTTATTTTTCTCTTTAACTCCTTGTAAAAAGTAAGAGATGAGAATGCATACAATCCAACGAATT
This sequence comes from Iris pallida, assembly GCA_029216955.1. Classification (NCBI taxonomy): domain Eukaryota; kingdom Viridiplantae; phylum Streptophyta; class Magnoliopsida; order Asparagales; family Iridaceae; genus Iris; species Iris pallida. The sequence continues at coordinate 7,416,239 of JANAVB010027195.1, forward strand.
TTCATGGCCGAGTTTTAAAAATAAGATATAAGATTTTTGTAAAATTTGATGCACCTTCCATAAATTTGATGTGTCTTCCATAAGTAAGGGCATGTTAGGTTGGGTGAAAGTGGCCCAGATCTAGCGACTTTTTTTGGAAGGTGGTTTAACTCCGTGTAGTTCCATTGTTTGGTTGCCACTTTTGAAAGAGGGATTTTGGAAGTGAAATTATGTGGTGCATTTCATGTCCCTCTACATTTAGTTTTGACCTCCCAAAAAAAATTAGTACTCAAACTTCTCTAAAGTCCGCAGGAAAGGGATAGGAAAGTGAGTGCGGCGGCCTCCGCCCAGATCTTCCCACAACTCTCGCACGCACACGACAGCCCATCTCTCTCGTCGACGGCTTCACGTACGTGCCATCCGGGATGTCATCGACGGCCCGGAGTGGAGCTGCTACTGGAGGCAGGCTTCGGCCTCCGGGAGGCCGACAACAGCCAGGAAGGGAGTGTAGAGGAGGAGGAGGACGACGACGAAGCGAGACGGGCTTCGACCTCCGGGAGCCCGATTGCGAGGAAGGGGAGTGTTGCAAAATTGGATTTAACCATTAAAACCTTTGTTGCAACATATCTACTTTCCAAATAATAATAATAATAATAATAAGCTTATGTGTTAACAAGTTGCAAAATTATTGGTGGTGGTGGTGGACAGTTGGTATGTTGAGCAGAAATATCTTCAAGTTGAGGAGCATGCATAAGAATGACAATTTAATAATGATGTATGTATCTTCCCTACTTGGATTCATCACTATCAGCACTATCCCACCTTCCCCAACTGAACTCGAGGTGAGCCCAACCAGTAGAAGAAGAACATCATAGCACCTATAGACAATCCAACTTATATATTTTGCTACAACTGTATGCACATATATATAAACTTCTGCAAGCAAAAAAGAAAGAAAAAGGATATATACCATAACATACCATACCATCAATAATATTTGTCTGTCATCACCATGGAAAACCCTCGGCCAACCGAGTGTTGAAGGCGCCGTCAAGCAACTCCAAGGGGCAGATGCTAATAGCACCACCACCACCAGCAGCGGCGGCGGCGGAGGCAGGGTCAGGAGGAGGAGGAGGAGGGGCGGCTTGATCTTCCTGGTCGCTAGCGGCGTCTTGCGGCTCGTCGAGGTCGTGGGTGGGATGGTACTTGGACATGATGTTCGCCGTGTCGGAGTCCTGGCCGGTGAGCCTCTGCACGAGCGCGCGGAACTCGGACGCGCTGGCCTTGAACTTCATGGGGTTGGAGATGCACACCACCTTGATGGGCTTCTTCGCGGCCTTCGCCCCTCCTCCTTGCCTAGACACCTTCTTCGCACTGCTGCCAGCACTCTCCATGTCTCTGAGGAATAACATTCTAGTAGGGTTGGGTTACCACTTTGAAGAGCTACAGTTACAGAGAGAGTGAAAGAGAGAGAGAGGGAGAAATTATAGTAATTTCTAGAAATTATAGTAATTTCTTGGAAGGAGATGGGAGTGGAAATGTAACTGCACGTGTTTGGAGAAGCAGAGAAAGAGGGGGAAGGGAAATTTTGGGTGGGGAGAGAGAGAGAGAGGACCTCAGAGGAGAGGAGAGAGAAGTTACCGAAAAGGAAAATAAAGACGTATACGATGATAGATTCATATACACACACCCCTGCAGTGTCAGTATCGAGCGCTTCAATTATTTATGTGTGTGTGTCAGGTTGTGTCGGTGCGTTTTGACGTCACTACTTCTTTGTCATGCTTGACGTCATGTATCCCGGTCCGACTTGACTCCACCAGACCACAGTGTTTGAAAAAAAAACAGAAAATTACGTATAGGAGGATGAAGTTTGATAAAATTATAGGAAAGAGGATAAGTTTAGAAAAATTACGTATAGGGGGATGTGACGACATGAACAATGGCGCCAGAAATTGGCACACTTTCCGGCGCCATCACTGATGGCGCCAGGGGGCCGCCCCCCCCCCCCCCTCCCCCCCCGGCGCCATCACTGATGGCGCCAGGGGGCCGCCCCCCCCCCCCCCCCCCCCCCCCCCCGGCGCCATCACTGATGGCACCAGACCAATGGTTACTTCTTTTTTTTTGACTTTTCCTCTCTTCTCCATCCAACGTTCCAATTTTCTGTATAACGGTCATATATCTATCCGTTGGAGATTGGATGTATATAAATGGTGTATGTGAGAGAGGTTCATCCCCACTTCACTCTTTCTAATCTTTCTCACACATTCTATTATTCGTGGCCTCTATCTTCTCCAATATTTTCTACATACCAGAAGTCCATTTTTTCGATATGGATCAGAGTCTAAGAATATTGTGCTCACATGGAGGTTCAGTAAATGGGTTATCATACGAAGGGGGTTTTACGCAACTTCTTTTAATCGATCGTAGTACTACATTTGATAGTCTAAGAACTCTGATTAGTAACTCTTTTTCTATTCGATATGAATTTATTTTAAGACATATTTTTGTTTCTCATTGTTTGTTAATAGATTCTGATCAAGCATGGAATTTTGTTCTTGAAGTTAATTTGCAATCGCCTTTTATTAGTATTTTTGTTACTGAAGTTTCTCCCCCGCCTGAAATGTTTTCACGTCCACGTTCTTCTAATTATCAAATGGGGGCTAGTTCTTCTCGTCCACTGCCAACTCATGAAGAAGAACAAGCAGTAGATATACCTAGTAATGATGATTTTGATGATTTTCAAAGTAATGAAAATAGTGATGATTTAATTGAAAATGTAGATGATGATTTTGATGATACTGTTAGTAGTGGTACCACTCATGAATTATTTGTCGGACAACAATTTGCTACCCGGCTTGAGTTTAGAAATTTTATAAGTAATGTAGCAATCGAACACAACTTTACATGTTCAACTGGTAGCATGAACAATTCTAGGGGAATTATTTACACTTGTGATCAACCAGGTTGTAATTGGAGAGTATATGCTAGACCCCTGGGCACAGGAGAAATATTTTTCATTAGTACATTAGAAAATCGACATTCTTGTTTAAGTGGACTAACAAGAGGATGTCATCCATTAGCTACTGCTAAGTGGATTAAAAATAAAATTATTGATATAATTAGGGATAATCAGTCATATAGTCCATCGCAAGTAGTAAAGGATATCTGTAGAGGACATCGGATAGAAATTTCTTATGCCAAAGCTTGGAGAGCCCGAGAGATGGCACTAGCTGAAATAAACGGTAGTTATGCCGATGCCTATGCTAGTCTAGAAGAGTACGGTTTAAAAATTATGGAGACAAATTCAGGCAGTAGAGTTTGTATAAAAACCACTGAAGACAATAGCTTTGAAAGAATTTTTATTTATTTTAAAGCATGTATTGATGGTTTTTTGGTAGGCTGTTTACCCGTTATTAGTATCGATGGTACATTTCTTTCATCTAGATACCAAGGTACATTATTTATTGCTTGTGCTCATGATCCTAACTACCAGTTATATCCAATTGCTTATGCTGTTGCTGAAGGTGAGAATACTGATTCGTGGACATGGTTTTTAAACTGTTTAAGAAATACTTTCGAAAGATATTTAGATGACTGGAGTAGATTTTTATTTATATCTGATAAACAAAAGGGACTGATAAATGCTATGCGTGTTATTTTTCCAGAATCACCATATTTTTTTTGTATTCAACATTTTAAACAGAATTTAAAATCTGTCACCCGAATTAGAAGATTTCATCGAATGTTAGACTCTCTTGCTAGATCGTACAATAAAACGGATGCTGACTATAGATTTGAAATCATCAAAGCCGAAAACATTGACATGTATAACTGGCTTATAGGGGTGAATGATGAAAATCGTAGTTTTGAACACTGGATAGCTGCTTATTCTTCTCGTGCTAGATTAGATATTCACACTTCTAATCTTGCAGAATGTTTCAATAGCTGGGTCAAGAATCTACGTGATAAACCGATCACAATGCTACTTGATGGAATTAGAGCAAAGATTATAACGCTTCAAGAGAAGAATAGAGTGCATGCGCAGAACCTAGAAATTCAATTTTGTCCAAGAATGATGAAAACAATGGCAAGTATAAATAGACAAAACCATTACTTACAAATGTTACGCATTGATAGTTGCTTATTTGAAATGTTAGATAGTAAAACAGGTCGAACCTATGTAGTGCGCTTGAACGAGAGCTATTGTTCATGTTTAAGGTGGTTTCATACACTTATGCCTTGTATACATGCATGTTATGCATGTAAGTCTTCCAATTACAGTATTGAAATGTTTTACTCTTCAATATTTTCTACTGACAAGTTGAAAAATGTGTATATGTCGCATATGAAACCAATTCCCGTGCCATACGAGCTTGAAGCTACTCTAACGCGAGGACCAATTGGAGTACCAGATGTTAGACGCAAAGCTGGAAGACCGAAGAAGAAGCGCATCCAATCAACCAATGAATCTACAAGAGATTTGCGTTGCAGTAACTGCCATGGAGTTGGACACAACAGAAGAAATTGTAGTAGTCAACCTATGTAGTAACTGATAAACTTCCAAGATGTACTCACAATTTCTTAGATATACTTCGGAGATGTACTCAAATGCCAAATTTAAATATGATTTACTATTTACATAAATTATGCTATTTTCCACCCAAACGTTTCCAAAGAGTTTTTCTAATACTGGTTTTACGTCTTGGGCGCTCTGGTTCTGGGACAACCTCCGGCTCTGGGACATTCTCCGACTCTGGACTATCGGGCAACTGAGCTGGCCTTGGAGTTACAATCGCATGGGGTATCGGAGATGGCCTTGGAGTCACAATCTGCTGGGTCTCTTGAGTTGGCCTGGGAGCGCTTGGAGTCGCCAACAACTGTGTGTATTGTTCCATGTCCTCGAACCAACTGCCCTCGCCGGCATGACTAGATGTTCCCGTACTGGCATGGTAAGATGTTCCCTCGTCGGCATGGCCAGATGTTCCCGCACCGGCATGGCCATATGCTCCCTCTCCATAAGCCGCTTCATCTGCAGAATGATAAAATGTCTCCTCCGGAGGATGATAAGGTTCCTCCTCGCCAGGATGAAAAGACGACTTACGACCCTGTCTCTGACTAACGTGGCCTCTTGGATAATCTTGAGGAATATATACAGGAGGCATATGGGGCGCAGGACCATACGCAAGATCTCGTTCCATACCCTCCAAAATACGGTGTACTAGATTGTAAGTGGCAGCATAATCTCTATTGATAATTGCTTGAACCATTTCTGGACGCTAAAATTGAAAAAATATGCCAATTAATGAATGATAACTAACATGACGTTGTTCAAATAATAAACATTGTACTTACCAATTCACCTAGGTTCTCTATAAATCGTCGCATACTGCAGTCGTCCACGGCTCTATTAGTGAACCGTACCTCCTCGAATGTGTAGGCTCTGTTACATATACGTGGTGCTCCATACCAACGTCTATATGTAATATCACCTAGCCCTGTATCATTTGAATATGACATATAAGTCAACAATTACAAGCTTGAATATGAAAAACATATAAAATTTGAACTTACACTCTTCAGCGGATTCAATGTGTCGTGACATGTTCAATATATTATATCGATCAGGTCTCGTAGTCCATTCATGGAGATAATATTGAATTCTAGAAACCCAACCACTTTTGCTTTGACTTATATTGGGGGACGCATCAGGAATTATTTGTACAAGACCAAACTGACGAAGAACACGATCAGCGGGGTGGTAGACGGTCCGATAATCATATAAGATGACAAAGTTATAATGACTATTGGAATACGATATCCTTTGGATATCGGGAGCATCGGGACGTAAAATATATGGCATCCAGGTAACCTATATGCGATATTGTAAAGTCAATACATAAGCATAAAAAAAATGCAAATATAAAATGATAATCCAAATATATGATGATAAAATACCTCGTTATGTGTTAGAGAGTCAAATTTGGTCAGATAAATCGAGACAACCGGATGTCCACAATGTGCCTGATCCACCACATCAGTCGTCCAACGTCTAGCTACTGGAAAGACACCTAATTCACGACTAATGGTAGTAACTGGTCTACCGATAGCAAAATGCTCATATGCCCAGATCTAAGCACAAACAACATTAAAAAATTAGATTATATTAAGTAAGTTTAATATATCTCTAAATTGATAAAATAGGAGTGACATGCATCCGGTTAGATTCTTGCTCATATCTTGTAGAGAGGTCGCAGACACGAACTCTGTCAGAGAAGAATACAAACAAGCCAAGACTGAGGCTCCCCATGCATATTGTGTCGGTTGAACCAAATTTCCAAAAAAAGGAAGAAGCCGAACAGTAATCCGTGATCCAGTTGCGTTCGGAAAGAGAACTGAACCACATAGAGCGAGTAGATACGCCCTTATGCAGCAAAGAATCTGTAAACGTACAATACTATGAGAACCATATTCTAAAAATAAATACATAAATAAATGAGTGAAGTTAAATACCCGCTCTTCGCTTATATTAACTGGACCGTCAATTGTACGGTCAAGATCCATGAAGTTTCCGCGCAACCAGTTTAGAGTGACGTCGGATCTTGTGTTTATATCTTCGGGCGGATTAATACCGAGATATCGTCTAATTGTAGTGGCAGCGCTTGCTTGATTATCAAAAATTATAGGCTCACATGTAATTTAAAATTATAATTTTGCATAATATTTTAATAAAAAATTAATATTTAATAATTATTTTACCTGTAATAGGTAACCCTAAAATATTGGCTACGTCCAGTAGCGTTACGGTCATCTCTCCAACCGACAATTGGAAAGTATTGCGTTGGGGCCACCGACGCTCTGCCAGAGAAAATATTAAATCTCTGTCGTGCACCAAGAATCGAAGATCATCTATATATCCAAAACCAAATACGTTAAGTAAACTCTTTTGATATGTAGTTATCTCCCATGTGCCGTAATTTGCAGCGTTACGCCATTGTCTACGTTCACGCAACCGTACATCCGACTTATAATCAAATAACTACAAGCGAAACGAACTATATAAATAAACTCAAATTTAATATATAATAAAATAAAGAATAAATATTAATTCCTGAAAAATTACATCTCCTGTAAACACCAATCGAGATATGTGGCTCTTCCGTTCTTGCTCCTCTCTTTCAGTTGTCGGCCCACCGGGAATGCGACCATCGTTTACTGCAGCCATCCTCTTCAAGCGTCGTCCAAGAGAAGCTCCTGCAAATAACAATATGAATTTATACATCTTGCTTCACTTTCCTCTCCTTATATAGATTTGAAGAACCGGAATGGAGAAAAAGTGACATGGAGGGGGGACAAATTGATTTGGGATAGCCAAATGGTGACATAAAGTGACATAAATAGAAAAAAAGGTGACATAAAGTGACAAAGTTGACATTAATTGAAATGGGGGGAACAACCATTGGTCTGGTGCCATCAGTGATGGCGCCGGGGGGGGGGGGGGGGGGGGGGGGGGGGCGGCCCCTTGGCGCCATCAGTGATGGCGTCGGAGAGTGTGCCAATTTCTGGCGCCATTGTTCATGTCGTCACATCCCCCTATACGTAATTTTTCTAAACTTACCCTCTTTCCTATAATTTTATCAAACTTCACCCCCCTATACGTAATTTCCTGAAAAAAAAACCGGACCGACCGGAAATCCGTGAACCAGTAAATTTTTTCGGACTAGTTTAATTCTTACTCACTGTTTTTTTTTCTTCAATAAATTCGGTCAATCCGACCAATCTAACTATCGAACCATCTGACCCAATTGGATTTTGAACCAATTTGATTATGATTTGTTTTAACTTTTGTTCTATACTTTGTTAGTAAAATAATTTCCAACACTGAATTTTAGAGACAAAATAATATAATATAATGTAAATAAATAATCTGACCGAGACTTGAATTTGGTTCAATGTCCTTAGGATAATATTCGTCCCGCACTGGTGCTTACGATTTTAATGACGATTAGTCTTACATGATACAACGGTTATTCTCATTTGGTAGCAGCACTTCACACCGTAGGAACTCGTTGAAGCAATATTGGTAGTCCCACTCTCTCTCTCTTTCTTAATAATAGATGATGGATGAATGGATTGGGTGATTGAATTATTCAAACACTTGTGCTTTTATAGAAATAAAGAGAGACAATGGAAATGACATATATTTCCAATAAAAAGATTCGTACATCTTTCCATAGATTCGTTGCCCTAGATTCGTTGATAGAAAACAATTATTATTATTATTATTATTATTATTATTATTATTATTATTTCAAATTTACATTCACTTTTCCAACATACTTTACATGCAATCAAAGTTAATATATTTGCTTATTGACTAATTCAAATATGGTAAACCTGCAGAATATCTTAGTAGTATATGTGTAGTTGTGTACTAGGTAATATATCTAATATAGGATTATAAGTCTATATAATTGGTTCAATTCGAATTAACTCACTGGTTGGACTGGTTTGACCTAACCCAATAACCAGACCGGATCGATCTCCAGTCTGGTTTTTAAAATACAAATGCTATTTGTCTTCTAAATTTTTTTGGTGATATAATCTACCAGGACATGGCATATTACATGCCACATTGACATGGCAAAATTTATTATCAAATACACAAGTTTATATAATCTCTCAAAATACTCTCTTCCCACCACACAATAAATTATACCATATATAAAAAGATTAAAAACAAGCAAAAACTGCTTTAAAATTTTTTTTGAGATGCACGACGATATGTACGGAATTTTGTGCACGTTGTATTGCATGCATGTTGGGCCCACTGCCCCCAACTCCCACCAAATAAATGGAAAGAATAATACGCCCCCGTGGCTCGATCCACTGATCTTCCGCCACCTAGCCGGGGTCTTATACCTCTCCTCGGTAACCACAAGAGCCACTCGAGTTAGGTACCGCCTAAATAGCCACTCGAGTTCGGTACTGCCTAAATAAATTAATTTCAATATAATTAACAATTCATACAGCTGGGTATTTTGTGATGGCAATTGATATATTCTTCGCAAACTGCCCATATTTTTTACGGATAATTTTATTGGGGGGAGGGTAAACTTTACTGTATTTATAGAAAGGAGGTGAGAAAACTACATATGGGGGGGTGAAACAAAATTACTAATGTCACCACACAACAACCAGCCCCCCCCCCCCCCCGGCGACATGTGTAATGGCGCCAGGGACCCCCCTGGTGCCATTACTAATGTCGTCGCACCCTCCCCCACAATCCCACCATCATCCCACCTCATTATTCATATTCTACTCCCCCCCAATGTTCTTTCTCTTCCCTCCATGTTCTTTCTCTTCCCCCATTGTTCTTTCCCTCCCACCTGCTAGATTGTCCATCTGTTTCGGGAAAATGTGTTGGCAATGGATTTATAAGAGAGGTTCTGAAGAAGATTGATACATTTGAGGAGATACAGTTCGCTAATAGAGACGTTGGTATGGAGCACCACGTATAGGTAACAGAGCATACACATTTGAGAAAATACGGTTCGCTAATAGAGCCGTGGATGACTGCAGTATGCGATGATTTATAGATAACCTAAGTCAATTGGTAAGTATTTATTTATTTATCATGTCAGTACGTCATGTTAGTTATCATTTATTTATTAATTGGAACATTTTTAAATTTTAGCGTCCAGAAATGGTTTAAGCGATTATCGATAGAGATTATGGTAGCACTTTTCATCAAGTACAACGTATTTTAGAGGGTATGGAACGCGATCTTAAGTATTGTCCTGCGCACCATATGCCTCCTGTATATATTTCTTCAGATTATCCAACCGGCAACGTTAATCAGAGACAGAGCCGTAGGTCGTCTTATCATCCTCGTGAGGAGGCACCCTATCATCCTCCGGAGGAGACATTTTATCATTCTACAGATGAGGCACTTTATGGAGAGGGAACATCTTATCATGCTGGCGAGGGTACATCTGGTCATCCTGGTGAGGGCACATCGATCTGATCTTGTCGGCAAGAGCAGCTCCCAACCTACTTTTACCGATTGGTTCGGGGACATGGAACAATATACACAGTTATTGTCGACTCCAAGCGCTCCCATGCCAACTCAAGAGACCCAAAGCATTGTGAATCCAAGGCCAGCTCAGCGTCTTATGACTCCAAGGCCAGCTCAGGACCCTGATAGTCCAGAACCGGAGCGCCCAAGGCGTAGAGTCAGTCTTAGAAAAACTCTTTGGAAACATTTGGGTGGAAAATAGAAAAATTTATTTTCATGTTAACTATGTAAAATATAAATCATATTTCTGTTTGTCATTACATCTTTGTTTATCAACTTGGAAACTTATCTAAAAAATTTAAACCAGATGTCATCAACTTGAATGCATCAGTTACTATATAGGTTGACTAGTACATTTTCTTCTGTTGTGTCCAACTCCATGACAGTTACTGCAATGCAAATCTCTTGTAGATTCATTGGTTGATGGGATGTGCTTCTTCTTCGGTCTTCCAGCTTTGCGTCTAACATCTGGTAGTCCAATTGGTCCTCACGTCAGAGTAGCTTCAAGCTCGTATGGCACGAGAATTGGTTTCATATGAGACATATGCACATTTTTCAACTTGTCAGTAGAAAATATTGAAGAATAAAAATTTTCAATACTGTAATTGGAAGACTTACAGGCATATCATGCATGTATACATGGCATAAGTGTATGAAACCACCTTAAACTTGAACAATAGCTCTCGTTCAAGCGCACTACATAGGTTCGACTTGTTTCACAATCTAACATTTCAAATAAGAAACTATCAATGCGTAACCTTTGCAAGTAATATTTTTGTCTACTCGTCATTGTTTTTATCATTCTTGGACAAAATTCTATTTCTAAGTTTTGAGCATGGATTCTATTCTTCTCTTGAAGCGTTATAATCTTTGCTCTAATTCCATCAAGTAGCATTGTTATCGGTTTATCACGTAGATTCTTAACCCAGTTATTGAAACATTCTGCAAGATTAGAAGTGTGAATATCTAATCTAGCAGGAGAAGAATAAGCAGCTATCCAGTATTCAAAATTACAATTTTTATCATTCACCCCAATAAGCCAGTTAAACATGTCAATGTTTTCGGCTTTGATGATTCCAAATCTATAATCAACATCCGTTTTGTTGTACGATCTAGCAAGAGAGTCTAACATTCGATAAAATTTTGTAATTCGGGTGACAGATTTTAAATTCTGTTTAAAATGTTGAATACAAAAAAAGTGTGGTGATTCTGAAAAAAATAGCACGCATATCATTTATCAGTCCCTTTTATTTATCAGATATAAATGAAAATCTACTCCAATCATCTAAATATATTTCGAAAGTAATTCTTAAACTGTTTAGAAACCATGTCCATGAATCGGTATTCTCACCTTCAGCAACAGCATAAGCAATTGGATATAACTGATAGTTAGGATCATGAGCACAAGCAATAAATAATGTACCTTGGTATCTAGATAAAAGAAATGTACCATCGATACTAATAACTGGTAAACAACCTCCTAAAAAATATCAATACATGCTTTGAAACAAATAAAAATTCTTTCAAAGCCATTATTTTTAGTTATTTTTATACAGATTATACTGCCTAGATTTGTCTCCATAATTCTTAAGTCATACTCTTCAAGACTAGCATAGGTATCGGCATAACTACCGTTTATTACAGCTAATGTCATCTCTCGAGCTCTCCAAGCTTTGGCATAAGAAATTTCTATCCGATGTTCTCTACGGATATCGTTTACTACTTGTGATGGACTGTAGGACTGATTATCCCTAATTATATCAATAATTTTACTTTCAATCCACTTAGCAGTAGCAAATGGATGACATCCTGTTGTTAGTCCACTTAAACAAGAATGTCGACTTTCTAATATACTAATGAAAAATATTTGTCCTGTGCCAAGGGGTCTAGCATATACTCTCCAATTACAAGTTGTTTGATCACAAGTATAAATAATTCTCCTAGAGTTGTTCATACTACTAGTTGAACATGTAAAGTTGTGTTCAATTGCTACATTACTTATGAAATTTCTAAACTCAAGCCGGGTAGCTGTAACGCCCCAGTCCCAAAATACTTAGGACTCGGAACGTAGACATGCCAGCCGTATAATAAAATATACGTAAGCTGTAAAATGCAGTAGAACCATAGCTAATCTCATCCACACAAAAATAAACGAATAAAAGATATCATATAATAAGAATGAATTGTCTTGATACAATATGTTGGGCGGAGACAAATCCACTACCAACAACTAAGGAAAAATACATGGAAAATAAAATGAGTTTGGCGAGCAAGCGAAGACGATCCAAGTGCAATCATCCTCGAAGAAATAGAGAGGATCACGGCTAGAGCTAGAATACCTACGAAAAATAAGAGCACACACCTGGAGAGATAACCAGCTCCTCAAAGGGACGTAACAAGACAAATAATATCATGCCATATAAACTGAATAAATATTGCTCAAATAAATAAGTCAATTGAATTACAACATGGTCCAATACACACCTATTGAACTAGCTTACCATCCCCCCAACCAAACAAGGACAGGAGATGGTTGTCACGACCTGCACCCTAGAGTAAGGGCACGAGAAGTGGGTACGTCCAGCCTACGCCGCAGTGTCGGCGGTAGAACGCTGTCCTAGGTCACAACATCTAACAATATAATGCTAAGCAGTTTATACTCCCCGAATGGGGGTGACATAGCAGAATGTAAACCCAATCACAACTAAGGAAGAAGAAGCACGATATGATATAGAACTCAAATGAAATACAGATGATCAGAAGAGTCTAAGATAACATCTCAGCAAACATCCAGAATACAAGGTCTCAACTACAGAGTATGAAAGAATATATACAATCCAGATCTCAATGACAGAAATAAAGCCTAACTAAACTAGTCTAGGCAGTAGGGGTAATGTCATCAGCTAGAGCTGGGTCCTCCTGAGAGTTCAGCTCACAAGTGTCGTCTAGGGCTGTCCCATAGAAGGTGTCAACATCAGCCTCATCCTCGTCCTCTGTAAACATTCAACGGTGACCAATCAGGACGGAGCGAGCACAATACATCTCAACAGTTCATAGCAGGTTAGAAAATATAATCATGCAGTAAAGTAAGATACAGGAAACTGAAAGAAAGTACAGAATGTAAACAGAGAGAGAACTGTAATAGAAATATCTACTATAAGTATAGAACTAACAGTGGCTAGTGAGTCAGAGTACAATATAAACATGTGAATGGCATAGGGTGATTCTGATGCTACACTACGGAAAGATTCTGATGCTACACTACTTGGATATTATTCACATGTCTACTTCTACTCTCCCGTACCCCCAATCAATACACAAGGATCCAGCCAGGTTATGTTATGATTCATGTAACGGCCCCCGAAGGGTGGTACATGATAGTTCCATAAATGGGGATTCTAGGAAAGCCCATAAATGGGGGATTCAAGGAAGACTCTGTGATCATGAGAGTACATGTCACAAGTGATTCAATGAACCATGAAGCATAGTGATACACCATGTAAGTGAAACGCACAGAACATGTAGTATCCGATGCTCCCTGAGGGGATAACATCTCAAGAAGGGATCCATATAGTACTAATCCGTGTGACCAACGTGACAGTATCAAGTAAAGTAATTTAAAGCAGGAGAATAATTCTAACATGATATAAAATGATCAGAGAATGTACTCGCCTGCTATCTTAGTGTCCAGATGAAATGTACTGTCCGATGAGAGGTGTCTGGCTCCTAATCAGAATATTACAAGTCACAATAAGTCTAAAATGGTAATATGAAGTTATACTATGCATTCTACATGATTCTAGATCAATCTAGACCAAAGTTAACTCTTGGTCAACTCTGGTCAACTCTGGTCAACCCTAGAAGTCAAACTAGGTCAACTAGGTCAAACCTAAGTCAAACAAGTCTATACTAGTCCAACTAGTCTATTCTAGGTCTAAACAAAGCTATACAAGTCTAACTAGACACTCACTAGGCAAACAGACGCACCCATAGGCCACGAGCCATAGGCTATAGGCTATATCATGCCTATAACCAAACCATATCACAAATATACCTAACAATATATATCTAAAATATAATACACCCACATATTATAATATATAGGATACCTATATATTCATCTCACACACACACATATATATATATATATATATATATATATATATATATATATATATATATATATATATATATATATATATATATATATATATATACACCAACATATAGAGAATAGGAAAGTGCAATGTGCTTATGTGTTCAAGTGTGTGTGTGTGAGAATACAAGAGAGTGTGTGTTCAAGTGTGTGTGTTAGCAGGAAATTAGGAAACAGTGAGTGAACAGGGACATAAACTTGTGTGCATACATATGAGAACAGGGAATGGAAATCTGTAACAGTGGGCATTAGAAAATTAGTGTAATATATTGTGTTCATGTGTCAAAGTAGTGTGTGTGTGTGTTAGTGAGACATGAGAGTGTCAAGGTGTACTTGTGTGTATACAGGAATAGTGTGGCATGGCATAAACCTGTGTGTGGTGTTCCTGAAATCAGTGAGTGATATTAGGAAAAATCAATGAGTAGTAAACCCAGTCCCACATGACAGTATGGCGTGTGTGTGTAAGTGAATCCTGAAACAGTGAAGGTAATATGAAATGGAATCAATTGCAGTGATAGGAATCACATCTCAGGTTTAAGGAAATGAAATAACAGTTGACAGTTGAATCATGAATCAGATCCTTCATGACAGTTCAAACTAATGTAAATTCAAACATACACATTGAACTCTCAGTTCATAGGTTCAACCTCATTTAATCTAAGGAAATTGATAGTTTAGCCATACCAATTTAACTCAAAAAAATGCAATTATCTCATGAATTCGACAGTGTGCAATAGGGGACATCCCAAGGCTGTGTGTGTACATGAACTGTCATAGGAAATAAAAGAGGTGGCCTATGTTCCAGTTAACACATAAATGTGAATGCCTAATCTTAGCATTTAATCACCACAATCAGTTAAGGGAATTTAAATCTGGAATGCCAATTAAGGAACCCAAACAATGTGACAGTGCCTAGGAATTTCGAAGAACATGCCATAGTAATGGTTCTCATTCAAAATCCAATTTCCATAACAAAAGCCTATTCGAATGAGCAATTGCATTAACATGAACTAACAACTATGTGGGTATCATTGACTGTTGAAAAACATTAGTTAAAATGGGATTTAAAAGTTCAGAAATTCTGAAATAACTAATGTATCAGCCAATGCGTATCAGTCGAGCCCAACACATGTTCGAATCCCAATCCACATGACAAACCCAATCTCAAATGTAAATCCAATCTTAACAGAGATTAACAACATATACAGGATCAAAATTAGCAATTTAAATTATAATTAAAACCATTAAAATGGAATTAAAACACAGAACAATTATCAAGTCTGTACACGCACAGAACATGACCCGTGCACAGTCAATTGCGTGTCCGACACGACACGAGGACTCTTGAAACTTTGGGAGCCTCGTGTCAGTGTCTGCCCGCACCCGTGTGTCAATTTATACGTGTCCACGTGGCGTATCCATGGCACAGTTGACCCCGAGTAGCAGGGGAAGTGACACTGCGCGCGCGCGTTGCACCCCGCGTGTACCCATGTCCAAAGTGACACGACACGACACGAATAACACCTCAGTCGAGCAAAAACACGTAAGCCACATCAAAAACAGCTTCCTATTCATTTACATTTCAAAATCTCGATCGAAATGCCCACTGTGGCATTTCGTCAAACACCTGCGTTCTCAACTGATACGTGTCCGATACGGACACGTACAGGACACGAAATGGTGCAAATCCTATTCCTACATTACAAGGACACCTAGGGCTTGGTGTTTATGCAAAGAAACTAGATTTTCATTGGAGGAATGGAGTTTTACCTAGGTGTGTTCTTCACAACAAAAAGCCCCTTCAAAAGAGATCTCCAAAAGCCACTCAAAGTCTCCAAATTGTGTCAAACCTGAGATTTGACTCCACCAACAGTAGGAGAATAGTATTTAGAATACTATGGAAGAAATCTCAATAAAAATGGAGCACTAATGATTAAACTATGAAGAAATAAAAGTGAAGGCTAACCTTGTTCTTAGGAAAATGATGGAATAATGAAAAGAGGCACAACTCCCAATAGAGATACTTTATAGGAAAGGGGGGGTCCTTGGCCGGCCAAGAGTTAGGGTTAGGATTTTTAGGGGGTGCATCCAAGGGCTATCAATGTCTCAAGTCTAATAAATGGCCTAGAATCTAGGG
This sequence comes from Iris pallida, assembly GCA_029216955.1. Classification (NCBI taxonomy): domain Eukaryota; kingdom Viridiplantae; phylum Streptophyta; class Magnoliopsida; order Asparagales; family Iridaceae; genus Iris; species Iris pallida. Next base: position 7,432,586 of record JANAVB010027195.1, read on the forward strand.
CTCCTTCCTAGTCAAGTTGCAAACCACTCAACCTAGCTAACCATGACTTAAACCTATTTAACCAATGCTAACTAAACTCAATGTGGCTAACTAGACTAGCTGTGACTAATCTAGGTTAGGTCCAATCTAGGTTAGACTAACCTAAACCATATGGCAATCAATTAACTTGTATTTAAATCATACCATTCTAATTAATCATTTTAAATTCCTAATAAAATATATTAAATTCAAATAATTCAAAAAGGACAAAAATACTCTCAAACTAGATATATGGTAGTGACAATGGTAAACTAATTCACGATAACGTATCTTTCCATGCTATGAATCCAACATGGTATCCGGACCCCAACCAGGTTCAATACCTTCTCATCGAAGTAGTAAGTCACACCTACAACCAAACAAGGACAAGATGTGACGAACTAATCTACGACAAGTTATTGTTCCAAGCTACGGTCAGATACAAGTACCCAAACTAAAAGTACTCATACCTAACGGATAAGGGCGCCTAACCAAATCTAAGTGAATGCGATTTTAAGAACAGTTGATGGTCTCATGACTACCGGGTCAAGTCAAGAAAATATCAATACAGTACAGTACCTCAGTAGCGAGTCACAACACCATATACTATTCCTCAGTATCGAGCGAGTCTATAGCATATAGTCTACCTATCGTTCCTCAGTAGCGAGCGAGTCTACGATAGATAGGATGGTAGTCAACTTCCAATCATGTTCTCCCCGCCCAATGCCAACTCATAACTGCTAAGTCTTCTAGCATGCAATTCTAATAGCAGTTATTTCCTAACGCACGGCTTATACGTACTGGTGGCCAGCCAATCACGCATGTCCGAGTCCTATATGTGACTCACAACAACGTGGTATAAATGTGTCAAGGCCTATGTATGCAACACACAAGGTGGTCCCTTAAGTCTAGGTTTAATGTGTAAGAAAAATAATACATAACAGGAAATATAAATGAACAGTAAGTTCTAACAGGTTATGCCATGTATCACAGTTTATTTTGCATAAAAAAATAATAAATAATGCATAAAATATGAGCTAAAATAAATAAACAGCAAATGGCAAGGTGTCTTACCTGAGGGTGTGCGAGATGTAGCAAAATTCAACAGTCAGAATCGTCAACACGAAAGTCAAAATCCACAATGAGCTCCAGATGCTGAAACAAACATCACGAATGAGTTTGGTATAAAAGATATTCTTAGGAAACGCCTGTCCAAAAGTCCAATTCTTGAACAGGGGCAAAATTATAATTTCGGGTTAAAACGATGTCCGCCATTAGACCCGTTTTGCATCGAAATGTGTGCCAGTATCTAAGGTCTCTAAAGTCGTCAAACTATATGTCTACGGGTCCGGTTTGAGAAGACGAACTCAACGGTATGTCCAGCTTTGAATTCCGATGAGCCATGCACAAATTTGCCCGTTAGAGCGGGTCGCGGGCCCGCCAAATAGGCGTTCCACTCGACCTTCTCAGACTCGGACCAAACTTGGCATACAGGAGCAGAAAAATGATACGGTCCTGCTGGCACAAGTTTCGTCTCGATACGACGAACGTACACGAAGTTATGGCCAAGTTTGCAAAAGGTCGATACGGGGGTATCTTGACGTATACGCACTGATTTCGTCGCGCACACGCAACGAAATCGAGTTCCGTCAGTTCTCACACGTCAGCAACATCCATACGCGCCTTTCGATGCGTATATTGCACGACCACGTCGTCCAATTTGTCGGGGCGCATACCGTATCGGTGAGAATTGTTGAAATTTACTATTTAAAAACCAAATTTTTCTAAACTTTGAGACTGTTTTAACAACAACATACTTAATTAAAATCAAAACTAAAAGATGGGTTTCTATCTCGTATAGGTTGTCTATACATCCTTTCAAATAGAAAGTCTAAACTGTTAATGGTTTTGGCAAGAACTGCCTTCCAAGTTCGGGGTCTGGCTCGGGTTTTCTGTTCATGTTTGAACAGATTTTTTTGGGATATTGGTTTGATTTCTACAACAACTTAATGTACTAGGAATTAATCTAGTTGAAGGGGATGGAAGAGGTATAGATCGGCTAGAAGTAAGACTTCGTGGATCGAAAATTGATTTAGCGATGAAGGAGAAAACTGGGGTTGAATATAGGTACCTGGGGCTGTTGTGATCAGAGCAAGGCTCTGTTCTCGGCTAGAACTGGGCGGCCGATGGCGATCCCCGGCGGTCGATGGTCGACTTCAGGCGGCTAGGGGTGTGCGAGGTAGGTCGCCCAAGGTTGTGGTTGAAGAAGATTGGGTTTGGGCTGCTCGAGTTGCTCGGGATTCTCTATATCGGGATTTGGATGAAATCCGATTCGTATTTAAACTGGAAATATAAATTTTGATTTGAGATTGCATAAAGATTTGAAGTAATCAAATCTGCTTAGCCTTTGGATTTCTTTCGAATCCATCAGAGAAATCCCTTCTCTGTCTGTCCGCGCAATGAGTCGGGGGTAGGATTTTTGTTGTTCGCGCAAAGGACGAAGCATGATGATCGGGTTTTAAATACAACTGTTCCCTGTGGGGAATAGTACACAGTAGTGTGTTTATTTTTTATTTTTATTTTTTTCTTTTTCTTTCTCTTTACAAAAATAAACCTTTATAAAAACAAAAAGATATATATATATATATATATATATATATATATATATATATATATATATATATATATATATATCTAAAATTCTAGTCTAGCAACACAATTCATGAAAGTTCACTCATACATATTTATAATTTCCTAAAATAATTTATTTACTCTACATATAAAAAAAACTCACTTAATAGTGAAACTCTAATATCATTAAACAAAATATAATTTCCAATTACTTTCTAAAATAAGTAAATAATACATAAAAGGAAATTTTAAACAAGTATAAAATATTTCTTAAGATTAATCGAATATTACGACAAGTAATTTAGAGGGGTACGACGCTAGTCAGGGCACACAATACCATATTGTCTAGTCAATGAGCGTAACAAAATATAATTATGACTAAGACTTTATTTATAAATATATATCAAATAATTTAAAAAAAATATTTTCAAGCAATATAGAATAATAATAAAATCTTTTGAAAATTTTTGGGGGTTTACATCCTACCCAACTTACAAGAATTTCGTCCTCGAAATTTAGGAATAATAGGGTAGATGGGGTTGAGGGGTAGAAGGAGTAGTTTAAGGCGAGGATATCGCCACATGACTAAAGTGATACCTTGGATCTCTTTCTCAAGTACAGTGCATTGTCTCTCTAAGACAAGAACAATAAAGGGGTTCAAGATGATGCTATTGAGTACGAATGAGTAGTTCATAGGCGACGAAAAATAATTCAAAATAGAATTGCCAAGGCAGTCGCGGATGAGACTTTAGGGGCAAGTTTTACTATGTCTCCATCCACGTAGGGTAATATAAGTACAGCGAACCAAAGTGCAATAGGTTGATCAGACCATCATGCACCGGTTCTGAATAGACAATATGTTAGTGAGTGCACCCAATAACACATATGTCATGAACAAGCTCGATAAAATAATAAGCTTGCAAAACTAAGACTAGATTAGCAGCATAAGATAGTCAAAATGTACCGGAGGTAATGATGAAGTAAATTAAATAGTCCAAGGTCTTTTTAAAATTAAGTCTTGTCCGAAATGTGGCCTATGCAGTTGGCTTGGTTGGCTAGCTAAGTTAGGGTCCTCTGAGTTTATAGTCTAAGTGAACTCATCAACATGATTCATACTGACAAAGGATTTGTTAGGTTGTGAGGTATTCTACCCAACTTACAAGAGTTCAACTAATAATGTGATGGGACAACGGTCAAGCAATCAAGATAAAGTACAAAGTAAAGCATTTAAGGAATTAAGCAGAACACCATCACATATAGCGTCAAAAGACTTAGTCAAGGTTGGATCTCTATTGAAGTCAAAAAGTATTTTGGTATTATGGTAGAGGTTATAGTTTAGTTATTTTGACCAGAAAGTCATATCAAAAAATAGAGTACAAGGAGACGTGTTTTAGTGGGACATGATATACCTAGATGATGGTGAGCTCGTCTAGATCTTGTATATAAAATTTGTTTGAAGGTAACAGCTGGTCTCGTGCTCGAATGCAAGGTCACGATCGAGGACACCAAATGATCTAAATAGAAAGTGGGTGTTCATGAGGCACTAATTTATCATCTAATGGAAACCAATTTATCCTAATCAATTGGTGAAAGAAGTCTAGAGGGCATTCAGTCTATAATCTCCAAAAATTCCTCTCTCAAAACTAAAACCAGGGCACATATTTATGATTGATAAAGTTAGAAATATTCCAAGTCGTGGTATCATACCTTGACTTGATATCAAAGGGTAACAAATAACATGATACGGTGGATATGAATCAAGGACGAAGTGATTTCGAGTAGATGGAAGTATATTGTGTATGTCATCCTTGTGTTCCCATGGGAATCCTTCTGGCATGAAACACTATAATGACATACAAACCGAGGACATGGGCCATTTCACATATACAAGGTCTAGAAAAAGGTATCTAACTCTAAGGCTTGTCTTGGAAATCCTTTTTAACCAAATCCTTAATCGTTATTCTACGCAAGTCTGGCTATGATACGGGTTATGGGTTTACTAAAGATGTTTATAGGTAGTAGTACCCTGCAGTGCAATTGCTAACTCTTAATCCTAATGTGTTTAGGGAGACCAGATAACTATTCTATGCATGGATAGGACACAAATGAAGGTGCATCAATAATGTATTAACTAGAATAATACCTGTGGTATCTGTCAACTCGGGAAGAGTGTCTAGCACTGTCATGGTGAATGCTTGTCCTTGTCTCAGATTATTTATCTCTTCTCTAGCAGGCCTATACTCTGGTGTCTCGCCCTCCAAGGCTGGTCCTTTCTGATATTCTTCTAAGGGAAGTGGTTGTGGTGTACCTGGCCCGAGAGTTATTGGCCCTCGTAACTGTTGCTGTGATGGTGCTGGAGCTAAACCGGGTGTGGCATGTTGGTTGGGACAATCTCGAAGTTTATGCTCATTGGAACCGCAATTGAAGCAACACTTTAGTCGCCGACGACAGTCCTTCTGCTGGTGCCCTCTCCTTCCACAAAACTGGCAGGTTATTGTACTTGGAACTTGGTAGGGCACGGCTTGCTGTTGATATTGTGCAGTAAGTCGTCGTTCGGGGCCTCCTGAACCAAGTTGAACTGGAAGGTCTATCGGGGCATAGTATCTTTGAGTTTGTTGTGCCTCCTTATGAAGGATCTCCTGACTTCTAGCTTCTTCTAATACTGTGGCGTACGAAATTCTGGATTACACAGTAGTGTGTGTTTTAAGCTCGGGCCTTAATTTATTATGAAACCTTTTTGCCTTCTCCTTCTCCGTTGGCATCAATCCCTCGGCAAATCTGCTTAGTCGGCTAAATTCTACATCATACTCGTCAACCGACTTGTCGCCTTGTTTGAGGTGGAGGAACTGATCATACAATACATTCCGAGCATCGATTGGAAAGTATCTCTCGTTGAAGAGTTTGTAGAACTCTTCCCATGAATGATTGGTACACAAGCGCCTCTCCTCCGCTTTCCACCAATAATGGGCATTGTCCTCGAGTAATAAATCAACTGCGGTCATCCAATCTTCTTTAGGCAACTGTGACGCCCTTAACTTTTTTTCGGTGCTGATAAGCCATGAAAAAACTTCTAGTGGGCCTTCGGTACCTTTGAAGGTCTTCGGCTTCATTAGGGTGAAATCTGAAATACTGCCTACGTATGAATGGGGCCTTGGTGGAGGTGCTGGTACTTGGGCTGGTGGCGGAGATGGGGGTCCATTACGTGGGACCATCACGTCTTGTCTCAATAGCTCATTTTGCTGCCACTGAGCCCGCAATAAAGTATAAAGGAACCAATTGGTATCATCTCCATCAATCGGGGGCATAGTGTCACGACCCGCACCCACTGTGAGGGTACGAGAACGTAACAACGCCCAGCCTACGCCGCAGTGTCGGCGGTAGAACGCTGTCCTAGGTCAACATACATCTAGCAATATAATACTAAGCAGTAAATGAACTCAATCACAACTAAGGATAAAGAAAGCACGATAAGATATAGAACTCAAGGAAATACTGAAGATAGAAAAGTCTAAGATAATATCCCAGCAAATATCTAGAGTACATATCTCAGCTACTGAATATGAAAGAATATATACAACTCAACATCTCTGAACAGAAGTAAAGTCTAGCTAAACAGTCTCAAGACAACATGAAAATAAGATAAGGCCTAACTAAACTAGTCTAGGCAGTGGGGGTGATGTCCTCAGCTAGAGCTGTCCCGTAGAAGGTATCCTCCCAGGCCTTCTCCTCGTCCTCTATAATATTTTCAACAGGTCCAGTCAGGACAGGAGCGAGTACAGTACATCTCAACAGTTCATAGCAGGTTAGAAAATATAATCATGCAGTAAAGTAAGATATAGATACTGAAGAAATGCAGTATGTAAACAGAGAGAGAGAACTGTAATAGAAATATCTACTATAAGTAAAGAGCTACCAGTGACTAGTGATTTAGAGCACAAAGTCGACATGTGAACGGCTTGATTTGTACATGGCTATACTAAAGAGGCGTACATGGCTATTCTACTTTGGAATTGTTCACATGGCTATTTATACTCCCTCGTACCCCCAATTAATACACAAGGATCCAACCAGGTTATATTATGATTCTATGTAACAGCCCCCGAAGGGTGGTAAGCCCCCAAAGGGTGGTAAGCCCCCAAAGGGTGGTAAGCCCCCGAAGGGTGGTACATAGCAGTCCCATAAATGAGGATTCTGATAGACCCAATAAATGGGATAAGGATTCAGAGAAGACTCTGTGATCATAAGGGTATATGTCACAAGTGATCAAAGAACCAAAGAAGCATATGATACGCCATGTGAGTGAAATGCACAGAACATAGAGTACCCGATGCTCCTGAAGGGATAACATCTCAGGGAGGGATCTATATTATACTAATCCGTGTGATCAACGTGACAGTATCAAGTAAAGTAATTTAATACAGGAAATAATTCTAAGCAGGATATGAAATGATCAGAGAATGTACTCGCCTGTATTTGAGTATCCGGATGAAATGTATTGTCCGGGGAGAGGTGTCTGGCTCCTAATCAGAACAGCACAAGTCACAACAAGTCTAAAATGATATAATGAAGTCCTACTATGCATTCTACATGATTCTAGGTCAATCTAGGCCAAAGTCAACTCTTGGTCAACTCTGGTCAACTCTAGAAGTCAAATTAGGTCAACCTAACCCAGACAAGTCTAATAAGTCTCATTAGGCCTAACCAAGCCTCGGCTAACAACCAAGCACACTCACAAATCACAGAGAACACACATACCATATCTAGAAGTATATATTCATCTATGCATTCATATTTTACACATACATGCTTGTATTTATTTGGTTATAATCATGCATATAACATTGTATCTACCTTGCATCTTACACTTTACATTACACCATGTTCCAATGCAATCTATTGCCTATATGCATATATTCATCACAATATATGCATATATGAAGGCAGCTACCTTTCATTCATATTTCATATATACATAGATACATACATTTATGCATTCATACATAGATATATATATATATATATATATATATATATATATATATATATATATATATATATATATATATATATATATAGGTTTATACATAGATGTATATCTATATACATATATACATATACATATATATATATAGATAGACACATAGAGAGGTACCTACATACATATTTACATAGATATATATATATATACATACGTACATATTTACATAGATATAGGGAGAGGGTTAAGGGTGAAAGCATGTGTGTGTATGTGTGGCATGTTACCAGGAATGAGGAGGAACCTGTGTGTGTGTGTAGAGGTGGTATATGTTGTCACGCCCCGCTCCCGTAGGAGCGATCGTCCTCGCTAAGGCGTGATGCCGCATGAGCCTAGATTGCGCTCGAGCAAGGCAGGTTCCATAACGGCCGATTACAGCGGCAGCGACGGGGTCGTCGCACAGAAGTCCCAAGCAGAAACATTGAATCATTGCAGCGGAAATTTAGAACAAGCACATATGAACACAAGTAACTCAAAAGAATCTCTTTATTGATATTGAATACAAGATTACATTTATGGGCACAAGGCCAAATTACAAGTCTCTCGTGCTCACTTTTCTCTCATTTTACAAGTCACTATGCTCTCTCTCATCTCTCGATTACAATGCTTGAGCCAGCGGAAGCTTCGGAAGGCGATGTCCATACATTATATCCTGTATAAGTCTTCAGATCACGCGGCCGCACGCTTCGACTCGCCAAAGAACTCCATGCCTCGACGCATCCAAGCGAGCTCCGTGCCACGAGCTTCTACATGTGCCTGCATATGGAAACTGTGTGGGTGTCAGTACTCAACTGTACTGGTGGAGTGAGCTTCTCGTCCATCCATACATAACCGACACGTTTTATTTACTTTGTGCAGCTTAAACCCTTTCGATTGTCTTTCTAGTCTTGCCTTAGGATGCATTTTAAACAAGACGTCTCGGTCTATACTTAGCGATACAATGACAAGGTCGTGCAACGACGGGGTCGTGCTATAATGCCAACGTGTGTTTCGATCAAGGCAGTGCCTCATCGCTTAGGTACTTGACCGAACTACAACTCGGGACGGCAGGGTCGTGCCACATTCTATTTGCGACTTAGACATATTCGAGACAATGCTATGCCGAGGAGCAACTTACGCGAACTCGGCCGTGCCAAGACCTTTACTTAAACTTCAGTGCCACTAGACCAATTCTCGTGCCAACGATTCAAGTGACAAGGACGGCAATGGGATGACTCGTGCAGGCCGTGCCTCTCAAGTTATCAAGACTCATCGTGCTACCGCCTTACGGCCTTCCTGTTAGACCCATTTGCTAACTTAGACAAGACTTTTGGACCATAGTATCACTTCTATGAACATCCCGACGCCATCTATCGTGCCAAGCACGGTGCCTATGCTGCAGCCCAGTCTTAGGCCCAGATCTTGTGTTACCGACTAGACCTGCATTCAAGCTCTAGACTCAATCCAAAGGCATACACGCGGTGTGCCGCTATTTGCCGACACATCTACATGAGGTGGTCACTAACCATTTCAAGCTATCGTGGACACGGCTCGGCGGGGGTATCGGTCAGCCCTTCTAAGGGTAGCTAGCCCCGGAAGCGTCGATACTCCTATGCGGTTATCCGGCATCCTAGTTGAGCCGCACTCGCTTCTCCCGGGCGAATGATCCTGGTGCCCCGGAGGAGATCATCCGAGAAGACTATACCTTGTCGACAAGTTGTCCATGACCATGCAAGTCTAAACTCGATCTACCAGTCTTTCCTTAACATGAACATGCTTTTCCTTCTTTCTATCAAGACTTACGAGACTCCCAAGCCGCGGGACCGATCTCGTGTGCGGGACATATCAAGACATGGCGAGACTCCCAAGTTGCGGGACCGATCTCGACGACAACAATTCGCGTGGAGTTCCTTGGTTCGTGGCAAGCTTTTCACTAAACCGACCGTAACTCATGCATTAGACAGGCCTGGTTCTCTAGGCGACGCTAACATTCAAGTCATATACTTTGCACGACGAGCCTTATTCTCAAGGGGCTACGCGACTTGACAACCGCAGCTAGAGCGGGACAGTGCTAGAAATGGCATCGATAGCCCAGCACAACTCTTGTCTAACTTATTCGGGCAACGACTCGACGAGCAAAGGCTACGTCGAGCTACGCGTCGAGGGAACGTGCTAAGCACGGGGTCGACTTGGACAACCAACTTTTCGGGTGCCTAAACTTAAGCCAACGAGCCGTACAAGGCGACTTAACTTGCGGGACGGGCGAAGGCTATGCCAAGCCTTGCGGGACAGGACCGTGCATGCTTTGTTAAGCATTCACGCAGGCGACGCCTATGAATTAGGCTATTTCACGTGTCCGGGCAACTTAGCAACTTAGGCCAACTTCCTTCTCCCAAGCCACGGGATCGAAGGATCGAGTGTCATTTGAAAGCACGCTGAGCCGACTTCTATGAAGACCGTGGGACCATTTTCCATGTTCTAAGACATTCTGACCCGACGGGATTATTTCCTTAGCTATGTGCGTTCGTAGCTTTTATATTAGCCTGCTTGTGCAAGTTGAAAATGTTGCAAGTTATTATGTGAAGGCCAAGATGAGGCAAATTCACCGAAACTACCCCACCTGTGCGAGGAGTCGCCTCGGATGAGCGAGCCTTCGAGCAGCCGTTGCAAGGCTAAGTTCCGACGTCGTCGGCGTTTCGATTCCTTCGATTGACTTTGCGGGATGGGGCACTACAACATACACCACTCAGAACAAGTCTCGTCCTCGAGACTTTCCTGAGGGTAAGCCATCCTACCATTTCTATGGCCAAGACTTAATCGTACGTACACTGCCTACGCGTTCCTTCGATTCCGAGCCACGCTCGCACGACTGTCAGTCTTTCCGTTAACATGATTTCAAGATCTCGACACTCTCGTTTCCCAAGTCTTGCTTGAACTCAACGTCACTTGGCTGGATCGTGCACGCATTCCAGGCGTCTCCAAGATACATGCATTCAGCCAAGCCGGATGATAGAAAATTTGTCATTCTCACTCGAGTCGCATCGTGCACATACCCAGGCGTCCCTGAAATATATGCATGTCAGCCGAGTCTCGTGAACAGGGTCCCTGAAATATATGCATGTACCCAGGAATCCCTGAAATATATGCATGTTAGCCGAGTCTCGTGAGCAGGGTTTCCTACGTTCGTGATTCATGCTATCCATTCAAACCAATCCTCAAGATCAATCCTTCGATTGATAACTCTAGTAACAGGGGCGTTTCGCCTAACCGCTAGGCCAATCTTTTCGAGGCTAAGTCAATGTCAGGATTGGAATCATAGTTTTCCAACAATAATGCCAATACTGACCCCAATCCTAGGGTCAAACCATAGTCGGTAGTACGGGGTTTTCTACCCAAGCTCGCATCACTCAGATTTCTAAACATCGAGCATGATCACCTAGTTCGCATCAATGCATTCGTTGCGCGAATTCGAGTCCATTTAAATTACTAACTCTAACCAATTCATTTATTCGATCACGAGGTCATCTAGCTCGACAATGCGTTGCACCCCAATCTCACGCGAGTCCGATTATCCACGGTCGTTCGTGAATCACTATGCAACGCTCCCGCGGAATAATCATTCTCATCGGGACGTAACTCTTGTTTGAGTTTAGACTAACTCATTCTCGATACGCGGATTGGACCTACGCAATCCTCAAGCTCAATTCTTCAAGCACACAATTCGTTCTCGAGTCATCTTCGCGTCAAACCACAAGTCGAAGCATACAAATGCCACGCCATGCAAGTACCGATCACTCCCACTGTATGAATCACCATACCAGCGCTCACGCGGAGTGATTGCCCTAATCGGCGCGACGCATGTGCGAGGCTGGAGTTGCGCTCGCATAAGACAAGAATATCGACGTTGGGGTTATCATCGAAGCAAATCCAAACGTTTTATTTTTCATCCAAGCCAAAATCGATAGTCCGACCGTCATTCATTCAACTAGAAAATCCTGGAGCCAAGTTTATCTTTTCCTCGATACGTTTCAATATCCCAAGTATAGCATCCATCGAAACAATGACATTTGCACGGTCGTTACTCGCCGAGTCAGAGTACCCCCGAGTTATCGCATATCGATCTTTGATACGTCTCAATACCATCGACGATATGCGTAACCTGACGATCTTCTTTCGCAACCAATTTCGAGTCGTACGACTGATGCTATTGTCCGAACTGGATATACCACCATTCCTCGATATTCAAGATCAAGTTCAGTCGCTCTTCCTCAAGCTCGTTTCAAGATCGTTGTTCAACACTCAAGTCACATTTCATTTGTATCAATCCGAAATCGTACGTGCGATCCTCTAAGTTTCCTCGATCAAGACCATTCATTTTCATTCATCGTTCCGAATCATTTTTCTAACATGCGTTGCCTATTCGCAAGTTGTCTGAACAAGATGCTCGTTCGGGACATTCGAAGTCACGATCCACTAAGCGTGACGCGTTCTAAGGCTTTGCGCGATCGTATCGCCTCGCCGATATACTCGCCATTACTCGTAATCCTCAATCTTCGCTCGAATGATTTCCAAGAAAATCCATACACCACTCGAATTCGAGCCATACGGTCTAGTCCTCAATCATGTTTGCGTCATTCGCTTAGACATCCTTCGGATTCGTTCGACGAATCCCTAGCGTAATCATTCGCGTCATATCGACGCGCTAAGTCGTTCGTACTATTTCCTCGAAATCCAAGCCAATCTTCTGTGTATGTCTAAGCGTTAACTCGATAGCGTTATTAGCGATAGACACTCTAAGTGTAGCTTCGTTCCCGGCCGAGCGGTACTGGATATCCCTTGCAACTCGTTTGCACCAAAAGTCGAGGTGCGCGATACGCGACACAACTTAGCCAAAAAGGCCGTACGCATGGCTATCCCGTGCGGACTATATTCGAGTTTGCACGCTCAATTGCTAGGGTCAACGCATGACTAGTTAGGCACGCACACGACATGTTAACTTAGCATGTGTTCTCTATCGAGTCAAGTTTAACATCGTTCGGCACAAAGGCCTACAGATGCGTTCGACGATAGCCTACCGATGCGTTTGGTTGAACGCTTGTACGAGCTTTTGAAAATATTTAGACTTATTGTATGGACATGTCGAGGGACAATCGAGAGAGAGCGCATACTTATATTCCAACGACGAGCTTTCAAAACTGAGAAATCGATGTGAAGTCCAAGGACGTAAAGTCGTGCTCTGATACCATTATGTCACGTCCCGCTCCCGTAGGAGCGATCGTCCTCGCTAAGGCGTGATACCACACGAGCCTAGATTGCACTCGTGCAAGGCAGGTTCCATAACGGCCGATTACAGCGGCGGCGACGGGGTCGTCGCACAGAAGTCCCAAACAGAAACATTGAATCATTGCAGCGGAAATTTAGAACAAGCACATATGAACACAAGTAACTCAAAAGAATCTCTTTATTGATATTGAATACAAGATTACATTTATGGGCGCAAGGCCAAATTACAAGTCTCTCGTGCACACTTTTCTCTTATTTTACAAGTCACTCTGCTCTCTCTCATCTCTCGATTACAATGCTTGAGCCAGCGGAAGCTTCGGAAGGCGATGTCCATACATTATGTCCTGTATAAGTCTTCAGATCACGCGGCCGCACGCTTCGACTCGCCAAGGAACTCCATGCCTCGACGCATCCAAGCGAGCTCCGCGCCACGAGCTTCTACCTGTGCCTGCACATGGAAACTGTGTGGGTGTCAGTACTCAACTGTACTGGCGGAGTGAGCTTCTCGCCCACCCATACATAACCGACACGTTTTATTTACTTTGTGCAGCTTAAACCCTTTCGATTGTCTTTCTAGTCTTGTCTTAGGATGCATTTTAAACAAGACGTCTCGGTCTATACTTAGCGATGCAACGACAAGGTCGTACAACGACGGGGTCGTGCTATAATGCCAACGTGTGTTTCGATCGAGGCAGTGCCTTATCGCTTAGGTACTTGACCGAACTACAACTCGGGACGGCAGGGTCGTGCCACATTCTATTTGTGACTTAGACATATTCGAGACAATGCTATGCCGAGGAGCAACTTACGCGAACTCGGCCGTGCCAAGACCTTTACTTAAACTTCAGCGCCACTAGACCAATTCTCGTGCCAACGATTCAAGTGACAAGGACGGCAATGGGACGACTCGTACAGGCCGTGCCTCTCAAGTTATCAAGACTCATCGTGCTACCGCCTTGCGGCCTTCCTGTTAGACCCATTTGCTAACTTAGACAAGACTTGTGGACCATAGTATCACTTCAATGAACATCCCGACGCCATCTATCGTGCCAAGCACGGTGCCTATGCTGCAGCCCAGTCTTAGGCCCAGATCTTGTGTTACCGACTAGACCTGCATTCAAGCTCTAGACTCAATCCAAAGGCATACACGCGGTGTGCCGCTATTTGCCGACACATCTACATGAGGTGGTCACTAGCAATTTCAAGCTATCTTGGACACGGCTCGACGGGGGTACCGGTCCGCCCTTCTAAGGGTAGCTAGCCCCGGAAGCGCCAATACTCCCATGCGGTTATCCGGCATCCTGGTTGAGCCGCACTCGCTTCTTCCGGGCGAATGATCCCGGTGCCCCGGAGGAGATCATCCGAGAAGACTACACCTTGTCGACAAGTTGTCCATGACCATGCAAGTCTAAACTCGATCTACCAGTCTTTCCTTAACATGAACATGCTTTTCCTTCTTTCTATCAAGACTTACGAGACTCCCAAGCCGCGGGACCGATCTCGTGTGCGGGACATATCAAGACATGGCGAGACTCCTAAGTTGCGGGACCGATCTCGGCGATAACAAGTCGCGTGGACTTCCTTTGTTCGTGGCAAGCTTTTCACTAAACCGACCGTAACTCATGCCTTAGACAGGCCTGGTTCTCTAGGCGACGCTAACATTCAAGTCATATACTTTGCACGACGAGCCTTATTCTCAAGGGGCTACGCGACTTGACAACCGCAGCTAGAGCGGGACAGTGCTAGAAATGGCTTCGATAGCCCAGCACAACTCTTGTCTAACTTATTCGGGCAACGACTTGACGAGCAAAGGCTACGCCGAGCTACGCGTCGAGGGAACGTGCTAAGCACGGGGTCGACTTGGACAACCAACTTTTCGGGTGCCTAAACTTAAGCCAACGAGCCGTGCAAGGCGACTTAACTTGCGGGACGGGCGAAGGCTATGCCAAGCCTTGCGGGACAGGACCGTGCATGCTTTGTTAAGCATTCACGCAGGCGACGCCTATGACTTAGGCTATTTCACGTGTCGGGGCAACTTAGCAACTTAGGCCAACTTCCTTCTCCCAAGCCACGGGATCAAAGGATCGAGTGTCATTTGAAAGCACGCTGAGCCGACTTCTATGAAGACCGTGGGACCATTTTCCATGTTCTAAGACATTCCGACCCGACGGGATTATTCCCTTAGCTATGTGCGTTCGTAGCTTTTAGATTAGCCTACTTGTGCAAGTTAAAAATGTTGCGAGTTATTATGTGAAGGCTAAGATGAGGCAAGTTCACCGAAACTACCCCACCTGTGCGAGGAGTCGCCTCGGATGAGCGAGCCTTCGAGCAGCCGTTGCAAGACTAAGTTCCGACGCCGTCGGCGTTTCGATTCCTCCGATTGACTTTGCGGGATGGGGCACTACATATGTGAGATTGTGGTGTGTGTGAGTGTGTAATAGAGTGTCTAATCTCAGGTTTAATAGTTCCAGGAACTAGGAAACCCCATATCAAACAAGGTTCAGTTTTCAGGTTCAAACAAGAAGGAATCTCAGGAATTCACAATGTATGAAATCTCTTTAATAACATATGAAACTTAGTTAAGTATGGAAATCAATATGACATGGAACCAAACCATCATTAGGAAAACACCATGTTCTCCAACCCTCAAGCCTTGCAATGTGACATGTGTGTAGAGGGTGTGTCATCTCAGGAATTTAGAATCAAACTCAGGTTTTCAGGTTTCAGGTCATAGGATTTTTAGGGAAATCAGTAACTTGGTTTTCAGGTCATATGTGAATCTAATCAAATTCCTATTCTATTCCCAGGTTCTCGATATTTCTGAAACTCTAAAAGAACTGTGAACAACACACTCCCTTCTCAGGTTTCGCATAATAATAGGAAGTGAAAACAGGTTTAGGAAACAGTGGCATGGCATAATGTGTACAGTGTCAAAAGGAAGGAAATCAGTGTAAAATCCTGGAATCAGTGAAGTACAACACAGTGAATACAAAGAGGAAATTCAGTTAATGACCAAAGTAAAATCTGGAAATAGCAGTGAGGGTTATGAAATGGATTGACAGTCCCATATATTTATCACTAAATTCAGTTCATTAGGTAAACATAAGAAAACAAGGATTTAAAACATGTATCAGTCCAACTTTCCAACCCAATTTTCAAACCACAAGGCCTAAATGAATTCACTAAACAATATACAATGTGGGGGATCAAATCCTGAAATCAGTGCATACCATCAGTGGCAATGAAATCAGTTCAATACCATTCGACCAACACAAGTGTCAATTTCTTATTTACAACCAAAACCCAATCGAAATCCATTCACCTAATGTCATCAGCTAATCAGGGAACTAACAATGAATTAAACATGGCAAGTGACATTCAAATTAGTTTAAAAAGATTCAAAATCAGGTTTTAAAAAAACAGGGAAGGGGTTTCAGTCATTTGGACAGTTCATTCCCTACTCGAAATCCAATTCTTAGTGCAAGAAACCAATCCAATATGTAAAAATCAAACTACTGTAATTAACAAACATGTTCAAGTGATCAACATGAGTTTAATCATTAGTTTAAACAGTTAAGAAAAATGGAATCGAACACAGGGAATCAGAACATGCACTATGTATCAGAGATTAGGGAAACTTACAAATTTGAATTCAAAAATAACTTACTAATTGATTTTAGTGGTTGGTAAATCATGTCACATAGTTGTAGGTGTCAGGGGTGTCTTCGTGTCCAGGAGACTGGACACGAATCGTGTCCAAAACAACCAACATTACACAGACATAAAACTGCGTACAAAATCATCGTGCACGCGTGTCGATTGATCCAGGACACGACACAGACACCCATGTGTCACGTGCACGTGTCAGTGTGTTCGCCAATACTAGGAAAAGGTGATCAAGTGTCTGAAACGTGTCCACAACACGCATACATTCGATACGGACACCGTAGCTGTGAGTAAATCCGCGCGTGTGCACACAGTGCCAAATTCGTGTGGCTTAGATTTCTCCCAAACCACTGAACAAAACCCCACAAAAATTTGTGAGCCTCGTGTCAGTCACCTAAACAGTGTCCACACCAAAATTCGTGTCCAGATGTGTCGTGTACAGGGAGTTATAGCCCCCGAGTAGCAGGGCACTGCCCGTGTGTGCTGCGAGCGTGTTCGTGTCCTGTTTGGACACGGACACGGCTCAAAAATCAACTCAGTCCATGGGGAAATTAGTAAACACATATAAACCAATATTTTCATTCAAATACTTTTCAAAAATAGCAAATAAATTTCCTTTGTGACATTTAATCAAACACATATACACACATCATGACACGTGTCCGATACGGACACCAAACGGACACGAAACGACACAAATCCAATACCTACTGCTAGGGGACACCTAGGGCTTCCTGTCCATGCAAAGAAAACTAAATTTGGTGGAGGGAATAGGGATTTACCTATATGTTGAAATTCCAATGAAAAGCTCTAAAAGGGGGGTTTCTCCTTGTTAGCCAAACTCTCTAAATTGTCCCAAAGCTGGGATTATCCTCCATAAACAGCAAGAGGGAGACAATTAGAATCTAATGCAAGTAGTTTGAGCCAAAAAGGAATTAAAATGGGAAAGTTATGGATTGGGGAAGATGGCTCTTACCTCTTTCTTCAAAAACTTGGAGGAATTAATAAAAGAGGCAAGAACAAATGGAAGAGCCATTAAATAGGGTGTGGAATCCTAGGTTGGCTGCCATGGGCTGATTAGGGTGGGGGTTTGGGCACATGGTGTGGGCCTATGGGCTTTAAGGCTAGTTATTGATTTAAGGTTTAATCACAAGTCATGGCTTATGACTTAAATCTAACTTAAGTCAAATAACCATACCATGGGTCAACTCTAGTCTAACTAGGGTTACATGACCTAACCAAGTCCAAACACAACTAGGGTTAGCTTCTAGGTTAGCCTACCAAGGTCATTGCTAGTCAACCTAGTCAACCCTCATTCAAACAATTCCAAAATAAATTCTAAAAATTCCCATAAATTCAAATAAATTATAATAAATCCAAATAACCCTAAAAATGTCAAAAATACCCTAATCACATGGCTAGGCTCTAGGGTAGGCAGTCTCTACTGTTCAATAGCAAAACACCAAAAATCACAGGTCATGAATTTAAATAGTTTTTTTTAAAAAATAATTAAAAATCACTAAAAATCATAATATGAAATAAATATCATTAAATAATAATTTTAATTACAATATTTCAAAATTACCCTCTTCTGAAAAATTGGGTGTTACACATAGGCATCTGTGGTCCAGCTTGAGGTAGATTCTGATGAAGGGGTGGTGGAGTATACCCTCCCTGGGGTACAGGGGTCTGCTGAACAGGCTGAACTAACTGGGGTTCAGAGGCTTGGGCATGCTGGTGAGTAGGTGGGGTCGTCTGGTCTGGCTGAGAAGGCATGGTTGAGGTAGCTATAGGATGTTGTGAGTGAATTTGCTCCTCTTGGGCTGCCGAGTTTCCTGGGGTGATGGCAAGTGGTGCAGCGCTACCGCTATGAGGATTCATTTTCTGGCACGAGATATAAAAAATTTTGTTAGAACAATTTCAAGCTAGATGCAACTCAAGCAGTCAATGAGAGTTTGAAAAGGAATCAAGGGAGGTATCAAACATGTGGATGAGATTCCTAATTTTTGAACCTATATGCAGGCTCATATCAGCACCGTTATGTAGCCGATACGATATGCTCTGACCTGCATGGGCCACCACAAAAACATGTAACGCCCCAGTCCCAAAATACTTAGGACTAGGAACGTAGACATGCCAGCCGTATAATAAAATATACGTAAGCTGTAAAATGCGGTAGAACCATAGCTAATCTTATCCACACAAAAATAAACGAATAAAAGATATCATATAATGAGAATGAATTGTCTTGATACAATATGTTGGGCGGAGACAAATCCACTACCAACAACTAAGGAAAAATACATGGAAGATGAAATGAGTTTGGCGAGCAAGCGAAGATGATCCAAGTGCAATCATCCTCGAAGAAATAGAGAGGATCGCGGCTAGCTAGAATACCTGCGAAAGATAAGAGAACACACCTGGAGAGATAACCAGGTCCTCAAAGGGACGTAACACGACACATAATATCATACCATATAAACTGAATAAATATTGCTCAAATAAATAAGTCAATTGAATAACAACATGGTCCAATACACACCTATTGAACTAGCTTACCATCCCCCCAACCAAACAAGGACTTGAGATGGTAAACTAATTCACGATGACGTATCTTTCCATGCTATAAATCCAACATGGTATCCGGACCCCAACAAGGTTCAATACCTTCTCATCGAAGTAGTAAGTCACACCTACAACCAAATAAGGACAAGATGTGACAAACTATTCCGCGACAAGTTATTGTTCCAAGCTACGGTCAGATACAAGTACCCAAACCAAAAGTAATCCTAGCTAACGGATAAGGGCACCTAACCAAATCTAAGTGAATGTCGTTTTAAGAACAGTTCATGGTCGCATGACTACCAGGTCAAGTCAAGAAAATACCAATACAGTACAGTACCTCAGTAGCGAGTCACAACAACATATACTATTCCTCAGTATCGAGCGAGTCTATAGCATATAGTCTTCCTATCGTTCCTCAGTAGCGAGCGAGTCCACGATAGATAGGATGGTAGTCAACTTCCAATCATGTTCTTCCCGCCCAATGCCAACTCATAACTGCTAAGTCTTCTAGCATGCAATTCTAATAGCAGTTATTTCCTAACGCACGGCTTATACGTACTGGTGGCCAGCCAATCACGCATGTCCGAGTCCTATATGTGACTCACAACAATGTGGTATAAATGTGTCAAGGCCTATGTATGCAACACACAAGGTGGTCCCTTAAGTCTAGGTTTAATGTGTAAGAAAAATAATACATAACAGGAAATATAAATGAACAGTAAGTTCTAACAGGTTATGCCATGTATCACAGTTTATTTTGCATAAAAAAATAATAAATAATGCATAAAATATGAGCTAAAATAAATAAACAGCAAATGGCAAGGTGTCTTACCTGAGGGTGTGCGAGATGTAGCAAAATTCAACAGTCAGAATCGTCAACACGAAAGTCAAAATCCACAATGAGCTCCAGATGCTGAAACAAACATCACGAATGAGTTTGGTATAAAAGATATTCTTAGGAAACGCCTGTCCAAAAGTCCAATTCTTGAACAGGGGCAAAATTATAATTTCGGGTTAAAACGATGTCCGCCATTAGACCCGTTTTGCATCGAAATGTGTGCCAGTATCTAAGGTCTCTAAAGTCGTCAAACTACATGTCTACGGGTCCGATTTGAGAAGACGAACTCAACGGTATGTCCAGTTTTGAATTCCGATGAGCCGTGCACAAATTTGCCCGTTAGAGCGGGTCGCGGGCCCGCCAAATAGGCGTTCCACTCGACCTTCTCAGACTCGGACCAAACTTGGCATACAGGAGCAGAAAAATGATACGGTCCTGCTGGCACAAGTTTCGTCTCGATACGACGAACGTACACGAAGTTATGGCCAAGTTTGCAAAAGGTCGATACGGGGGTATCTTGACGTATACGCACTGATTTCGTCGCGCACACGCAACGAAATCGAGTTCCGTCAGTTCCCACACGTCAGCAACATCCATACGCGCTTTTCGATGCATATAGTGTGCGACCACGTCGCCCGATTTGTCGGGGCGCACACCGTATCGGTGAGAATTGTTGAAATTTACTATTTAAAAACCAAAATTTTTTAAACTTTGAGACTGTTTTAACAACAACATACTTAATGAAAATTAAAACTAAAAGATGGGTTTCTATCTCGTATAGGTTGTCTATACATCCTTTCAAATAGAAAGTCTAAACTGTTAATAGTTTTGGCAAGAACTGCCTTCCAAGTTCGGGGTCTGGCTCGGGTTTTCTGTTCATGTTTGAACAGATTTTTTTAGGATTTTGGTTCGCTTTCTACAACAACTTAATGTACTAGGAATTAATCTAGTTGAAGGGGATGAAAGAGGTATAGATTGGCTAGAAGTAAGACTTCGTGGATCGAAAATTAATTTAGCGATGATGGAGAAAACTGGGGTTGAATATAGGTACCTAGGGCTGCTGTGATCAGAGCAAGGCTCTGTTCTCGGCTAGAACTGGGCGGCCGATGGCGATCCCCGGCGGTCGACGGCCGACTTCAGGCGGCTAGGGGTGTGCGAGGTAGGTCACCTAAGGTTGGGGTTGAAAAAGATTGGGTTTGGGCTGCTCGAGTTGCTCGGGATTCTCTATATCGGGATTTGGATGAAATCCGATTCGTATTTAAATTGGAAATATAAATTTTGATTTGAGATTGCATAAAGATTTGAAGTAATCAAATCTGATTAGCCTTTGGATTTCTTTCGAATCCATCAGAGAAATCCCTTCTCTGTCTGTCCGCGCAATGAGTCGGGGGTAGGGTTTTTGTTGTTCGCGCAAAGGAAGAAGCACGATGATCGGGTTTTAAATACAACTGTTCCCTGTGGGGAACAGTACACAGTAGTGTGTTTATTTTTTTTTTTTCTTTTTTTTCTTTTTCTTTCTCTTTACAAAAATAAACCTTTATAAAAACAAAAAGATATATATATATATATATATAAATATATATATATATATATATATATATTTATATCTAAAATTCTAGTCTAGCAACACAATTCATGAAAGTTCACTCATACATATTTATAATTTCCTAAAATAATTTATTTACTCTACATATAAAAAAAACTCACTTAATAGTGAAACTCTAATATCATTAAACAAAATATAATTTCCAATTACTTTCTAAAATAAGTAAATAATACATAAAAGGAAATTTTAAACAAGTATAAAATATTTCTTAAGATTAATCGAATATTACGACAAGTAATTTAGAGGGGTACGACGCTAGTCAGGGCACACAATACCATATTGTCTAGTCAATGAGCGTAACAAAATATAATTATGACTAAGACTTTATTTATAAATATATATCAAATAATTAAAAAAATATTTTCAAGCAATATAGAATAATAATAAAATCTTTTGAAAAATTTTGGGGGTTTACATCCTACCCAACTTACAAAAATTTCGTCCTCAAAATTTAGGAATAATAGGGGAGATGGGGTTGAGGGGTAGAAGGAGTATTTTAAGGCGAGGATATCGCCACATGACTAAAGTGATACCTTAGATCTCTTTCTCAAGTACAGTGCATTGTCTCTCTAAGATAAGAACAATAAAGGGGTTCAAGATGATGCTATTGAGTACGAATGAGTAGTTCATACGCGACGAAAAATAATTCAAAAGAGAATTACCAAGGCTGTCGCGGATGAGACTTTAGGGGCAAGTTTTACTATGTCTCCATCCACGTAGGGTAATATAAGTACAGCGAACCAAAGTGCGATAGGTTGATCAGACCATCATGCACCGGTTCTGAATAGAAAATATGCTAGTGAGTGCACCCAATAACACATATGTCATGAACAAGCTCGATAAAAGAATAAGCTTACAAAACTAAGACTAGATTAGCAGCATAAGATAGTCAAAATGTACCGGAGGTAATGATGAAGTAAATTAAATAGTCCAAGGTCTTTTTAAAATTAAGTCTTGTCCGAAATGTGGCCTATGCAGTTGGCTTGGTTGGCTAGCTAAGTTAGGGTCCTCTGAGTTTATAGTCTAAGTGAACTCATCAACATGATTCATACTGACAAAGGATTTGTTAGGTTGTGAGGTATTCTATCCAACTTACAAGAGTTCAAATAATAGTGTGATGGGACAACGGTCAAGCAATCAAGATAAAGTACAAAGTAAAGCATTTAAGGAATTAAGTAGAACACCATCACATATAGCGTCAAAAGACTTAGTCAAGGTTGGATCTCTAATTGAAGTCAAAAAGTATTTTGGTATCATGGTAGAGGTTATAGTTTAGTTATTTTGACCAGAAAGTCATATCAAAAAAATAGAGTACAAGGAGATGTGTTTTAGTGGGACATGATATACCTAGATGATGGTGAGCTCGTCTAGATCTTGTATATGAAATTTGTTTGAAGGTAACAGCTGGTCTCGTGCTCGAATGCAAGGTCACGATCGAGGACACCAAATGATCTAAATAGAAAGTGGGTGTTCATGAGGCACTAATTTATCATCTAATGGAAACCAATTTATCCTAATCAATTGGTAAAAGAAGTCTAGAGGGCATTCAGTCTATAATCTCCAGAAATTCCTCTCTCAAAACTAAAACCAGGGCACATATTTATGATTGATAAAGTTAGAAATATTCCAAGTCGTGGTATCATACCTTGACTTGATATCAAAGGGTAACAAATAACATGATGCGGTGGATATGAATCAAGGACGAAGTGATTTCGAGTAGATGGAAGGATATTGTGTATGTCATCCTTGTGTTCCCATGGGAATCCTTCTGGCATGAAATACTATAATGACATACAAACCGAGGACATGGGCCATTTCACATATACAAGGTCTAGAAAAAGGTATCTAACTCTAAGGCTTGTCTTGGAAATCTTTTTTAACCAAATCCTTAATCGTTATTCTACGCAAGTCTGGCTATGATACGGGTTATGGGTTTACTAAAGATGTTTATAGGTAGTACCCTGCAGTGCAATTGCTAACTCTTAATCCCAATGTGTTTAGGGAGACGAGATAACTATTCTATGCATGGATAGGACACAAATGAAGGTGCATCAATAATGTATTAACTAGAATAATACCTGTGGTATCTGTCAACTCGGGAAGGGTGTCTAGCACTGTCATGGTAAATGCTTGTCCTTGTCTCAGATTATTCATCTCTTCTCTAGCAGGCCTATACTCTGGTGTCTGGCCCTCCAAGGCTGGTCCCTCCTGATATTCTTCTAAGGGAAGTGGTTGTGGTGCACCTGGCCCGAGAGTTATTAGCCCTCGTAACTGTTGTTGTGATGGTGCTGGAGCTAAACCGGGTGTGGCATGTTGGTTGGAACAATCTCGAAGTTTATGCTCATTGGAACCGCAATTGAAGCAACACTTTAGTCGCCGACGACAGTCCTTCTGCTGGTGCCCTCTCCTTCCACAAAACCGGCAGGTTATTATACTTGGAACTTGGTAGGGCACGGCTTGCTGTTGATATTGTGCAGTAAGTCGTCGTTCGGGGCCTCCTGAACCAAGTTGAAATGGAAGGTCTATCGGGGCATAGTATCTTTGAGTTTGTTGTGCCTCCTTGTGAAGGATCTCCTGACTTCTAGCTTCATCTAATACTGTGGCGTGCGAAATTTTGGATTGCACAGTAGTGTGTGTGTTTTAAGCTCGGGCCTTAATCCATTATGAAACCTTTTTGCCTTCTCCTTCTCCATTGGCATCAATCCCTCGACAAATCTGCTTAGTCGGCTAAATTCTGCATCATACTCGTCAACCGACTTGTCGCCTTATTTGAGGTGGAGGAACTGATCATACAATACATTCCGAGCATCGATTGGAAAGTACCTTTCGTTGAAGAGTTTATAGAACTCTTCCCATGAATGATTGGTACCCAAGCTCCTCTCCTCCGCTTTCCACCAATGATGGACATTGTCCTCGAGTAATAAATCAATTGCGGTCATCCAATCTTCTTTAGGCAACTGTGACGCCCTTAAATTCTTCTCGGTGCTGATAAGCCATGAAAAAACTTCTAGTGGGCCTTCGGTACCTTTGAAGGTCTTCGGCTTCATTAGGTTGAAATCTGAAATACTGCCTACGTATGAATGGGGCCTTGGTGGAGGTGCTGGTACTTGGGCTGGTGGCGGAGATGGGGGTCCATTACGTGAGACCAGCACCACGTCTCGTCTCAATAGCTCATTTAGCTGCCACTGAGCCCGCAATAAAGTATAAAGGAACCGATTGGTACCATCTCCATCAATCGGGGGCATAGGCTGTCACGACCCGCACCCTGTATAGGGGCACGAGAAGTGGGTACGTCCAGCCTATGCCGCAGTGTCGACGGTAGTAAGCTATCCTAGGTTGCTAACTAATCTCATGCAGTGTATATAATGTACTTGTCCAGATATCAGCTCCGAATGGTGGACAAGTAAAGGGTATGATATACTCAATCATAGTCTAAAACACGACAAGATAACACAGAAGTTATACCTAAGGAATTAAAGACAACAACAACTAACTACTAAAATAATACAACAATGTCTCAAACCAACTTAATACAAACTCAATATCTTAACTTTAATACAACAAGTCAAAACATGAAAGCTAAAGTAGTCTACTAGCTAATCTCCTGAATCACTCCTGAGAGTCGGGACCAAAGGTAGCTAATCCCTCGCCAGGTCCATGGTAAGTAGGGCATGTGTCCTCAGGATTATCATCTATAATATTTTCAACAGGTCCAATCAGGACAGGAACGAGTACAACCCATCTAGAAAATCCAAGTAAATGACAAAGAACTATAAAGCAGTTATAGACAGTTTTATTGATGAGCATGGCAGTTTTATACAGGTAATGATGGCATAGAGAAACAGTAAGATACAAGAAAAGAAAGGTAACTAAAACAAGAGAAGAATCATGGCAATGAAGACTGTAATAAAAGCTAACTGAACTAGAATAACATATATGAGTCCAGACAGTACGATATAAGTCTAATGTAATCCCAGTGTGAGTCCAGTCCATATAATCCGATACCAGATGATTTTCGGTACAAGATGAGTCCAACAGTGATCAATGAATCCAGGGTGAGTCCAATTATGATCTAACAGTGTGTTTTAAAATACCAAGGTCGACATGTAAACGGCTGTAGGTATCAGGCACATCTCTCACTGATCGGGCAAGAGATGGCTATGCTTCCGGTAGATTCCAGTGGAAGATTCCGAATTTGGGGTATGTCTACATGTCTTACTCAATATTTTCCCGCCCAGCAAGTGAATCCAAAATCGACAAAAGAATCGAGATGAGTCCGGCCAATACATGATAATTCCAGAAATGATTCTGGAATGATTCCAATGACTCCAGTAATATAGGCCAGCAAGTAAGGTATGTGTCGATACATGAATCCAGAAATATCCATACGTGTTGATACAGAGAATCACATAGAACTAACTAGAACTGAAATACAGTAATTGACAAATAAATGAGAGAACTATCAGAGAATATACTCGCCTGATACTCTGAAAAGAGTAGTGTAATATCAGATGTCTGTACCAGGGTCACAATGTCCTAAAATAGAGTAATATAGTTATGACATGTCCAAAATGAAGGTAAATGAAATCTACAATGCAATCTATATGATTTCTAAGCCAATCTAGGTCAAAGTCAAACTTGGTCAACACTACAGTCAAACTAAGTCAAATCAAGTCATATTAGGTCACAAGAAGTTAAACTAAGTCATACAAGGTCAAACAAGGTTAAACAAGTCTAATCTCATATTCCAATCTCAAGTCATGACTCAACTCTAAGTATCTCACTTAACCTCATACATATCTTAATTGACATGTAACTATCCATATAACCCAAGTCACACAAATACCCTTATATACTTAGGGCACTCACATATAGGTCAAATCTACTATATATACATATCAATATACAAAACCTATTATATATATACCAATATATATCACCATATATATATAATACCATATATATACTCAACTATACATATGCCAATATCTATATACATAACCAACTAAATATATATATATATATATACACATATATATATATAGCTAACCATATACATAACATATAATATATATATATATATATATATATATATATATATATATATATATATATATATATATATAGAGAGAGAGGGAAAAAGATGAGAGTGAAAGGGTGTGAGAGGTGTCATGTGTGTGAATAAAAGAGTGAGAGAGAGAGGGATGGTGTCATGACAGCAAGGGGGGGTTAAATCTCAGAAAACTGAGAAATGGGACCCAAACTCACACATACATATATGCATATATACATATATACATACATACCAATATATATACATTTATACACTCACATACCCAAACACATATACCCACACACTCATATACATATATACATACATATACAGTATATATATATATATACATAAATACGCATGTGTATCAACATAAAAATCAATTCAAAATTCATTTAAAATACTGAAATAAAACAGGAAATAATGTTCATTCCTGAACAGTGGGATAAACCCAAAATCAACACCAAAACCTAGCTAATACCCTAATCTAATGGTTGGTAATCGTGCCCCCATATGTGTACATGTCGTAGGTGTCCATAGGTGTCCACCACGACACGACACAACGTGTCTAAGTGTCTAAAACCCAAATCGGGTAAGTGTTAGTCACTGTGCAGTGTCACAGCGTCGTGCAGAGATGCACACGCGTGTAGGACACGACACACGTGTCCATGTGTCTCGTGGTCGTATCCCTAGGTTCGCCTAGGGTTGGTCTAGGTGTCCCACAGCCTGAAACATGTCCAAGTGTCTTACAGTGTCGTGTCCGAGCACGTATCAGAGCCCAATTTCCACGTGTGTGCTGTCAGTGTAAATTTGATGCACCCACGAATTCGTGTCCGACACAACACTAGAAGACACGAAACTTGGGGGGCATGTTCGTAGACATTGCTCCCTCGTGTCCACCAAGTGTCACCCCTCCACGTGTTGTGTCGTTTCCGCAATCAGTATCGGGTAGCAGGACAGCGTGTACAGTCTCGTGCACGCGTGTCGAAGGGTCGTGTGCTCCACACGTGGCACGTAGAGCCTTGTGCTCGTGTCAGTGGGTAGGTGGGGTGGTTAGGTTCGTGTCTAGGTTTCTGTATCGTGTCCACGACACGAAGTGTCAAACAGTAGGGTTTTACAGTGTGCACAGTGTGGTGTTAACAGTGTGTTCGTATCCCGTTTTGGACACGGACACGACACGAAGTGTGCTCAGTCAAATAGGGTTGTGTCCTACATGTCTAGGGCTACCCAAAAATATAATTTGTTTTGGAAAATAACTACATTTATTTCTAATTGACATTTCACCAAACAGTTAATTAAACACACAAATACGTGTCCGATACGGACACCAAACCCAATCCATATCCTACCAAACTTGGCCTACAGGTCCATGGTACCTAGATGCATGCAACCATGAAGAGAAAACACAATCTTAATAGGTTTTGTGAGTGTTTACCTATTGAGTGAAAACTCAATGAAACAAGGTTTGGGGGGGTGTCCTCTTCACTTGATGGTGCCAAGATGGTGTTCAACCTTGCTAGCTAGCCTCCCTTAGCATCCTCAATGGTAGGGGGTTCCAATGCAAGAAACTAGGCTCAATTTGGTGTTGAAATGGTTAAATGGTGAAGGGTTGAAGTTGTGTAAAAACTAGGTTTTTATGAAATGAAAGGAGGCATGAATGAAGGGGGGTGTGATTATATAGAGGGGGTAGGGTTGGGCTGCCATGGGAAGGGTAGGGTAGATATTTAGGGTTCCTACCACCTTGCAAACTTAGCTTCTAAGTCTTGGACCAAGGGGATAGATATTTAGGTTTCTAAAATATCTAAAAATTAACATATCTAGATATTTATCAAACCTAGATATTTCTAACATAAAACTAACATCCAACATTAGTCTTCTAGGTTAGTTGCTAACCTCTAGATTAGTGCTAAACTAGGTTAGGAGCTAACATGACACTAATCAACTAATTAAATAATAATAAATTACATAAATCCAAATAAATTCTAATAAATTACCAAAATATCCTTTTGACTAAAAAGTGGTAATTTGATATCCTAATCACATGGTTAGGCTTACCTGGTCATGGTTAGTCTCTAGGTTATATAATCTCTAGGGTTACATTAGGGTTACACTAGTAGTTAACCAAAGTCATAAGTCATGGCTTAGGAAATAGTTTTAAACTATCTAAAAATCACCAAAATTCATAACATGACTAAATCACCATTATTTAATAATAAAAATAATAAATTTTTAAAATATCCTAATTTCAGAAAACTGGGTGTTACATAGGCATCTGCGGTCCAGCTTGAGGTAGATTCTGATGAAGGTGTGGTGGAGTATACCCTCCCTGGGGTGCAGGGGTCTGCTGAACAGGCTGAACTAACTAGGGTTCAGAGGCTTGGCAATGCTGGTGAGTAGGTGGGGTCGTCTGGTCTGGCTGAGAAGGCATGGTTGAGGTTGCCATAGGATGTTGTGAGTGAATTTGCTCCTCTTGGGCTGTCGAGTTTCCTGGGGTGATGGCAAGTGGTGCAGCGCTACCGCTATGAGGATTCATTTTCTGGCACGAGATATAAAAAATTTTGTTAGAATAATTTCAAGCTAGATGCAAGTCAAGCAGTCAATGAGAGTTTGAAGAGGAATCAAGGGAGGTATCAAACATGTGGATGAGATTCCTAATTTTTGATCCTATATGTAGGCTCGTATCAGCACAGTTATGTAGCCGATACGATATGCTCTGACCTGCATGGGCCACCACAAAAACATGTAATGCCCCAGTCCCAAAATACTTAGGACTAGGAATGTAGACATGCCAGCCGTATAATAAAATATACATAAGCTGTAAAATGCAGTAGAACCATAGCTAATCTCATCCACACAAAAATAAACGAATAAAAGATATCATATAATGAGAATGAATTGTCTTGATACAATATGTTGGGCGGAGACAAATCCACTACCAACAACAAAGGAAAATACATGGAAAATAAAATGAGTTTGGCGAGCAAGCGAAGACGATCCAAGTGCAATCATCCTCGAAGAAATAGAGAGGATCACGGCTAGAGCTAGAATACCTGCGAAAGACAAGAGCACACACCTGGAGAGATAACCAGGTCCTCAGAGGGACGTAACAAGACACATAATATCATGCCATATAAACTGAATAAATATTGCTCAAATAAATAAGTCAATTGAATTACAACATGGTCCAATACACACCTATTGAACTAGCTTACCATCCCCCCAACCAAACAAGGACAGGAGATGGTAAACTAATTCACGATGACGTATCTTTCCATGCTATGAATCCAACATGGTATTCGGACCCCAACCAGGTTCAATACCTTCTCATCGAAGTAGTAAGTCACACCTACAACCAAACAAGGACAAGATGTGACGAACTAATCCGCGACAAGTTATTGTTCCAAGCTACGGTCAGATACAAGTACCCAAACCAAAAGTACTCATACCTAACGGATAAGGGCGCCTAACCAAATCTAAGTGAATACAGTTTTAAGAACAGTTCATGGTCGCATGACTACCGGGTCAAGTCAAAAAAATACCAATACAGTACAATACCTCAGTAGCGAGTCACAATACCATATACTATTTCTCAGTATCGAGCGAGTCTATAGCATATAGTCTACCTATCGTTCCTCAGTAGCGAGCGAGTCTACGATAGATAGGATGGTAGTCAACTTCCAATCATGTTCTCCCCGCCCAATGCCAACTCATAACTGCTAAGTCTTCTAGCATGCAATTCTAATAGCAGTTATTTCCTAACGCACGGCTTATACGTACTGGTGGCCAGCCAATCACGCATGTCCGAGTCCTATATGTGACTCACAATAACGTGGTATAAATGTGTCAAGGCCTATGTATACAACACACAAGGTGGTCCCTTAAATCTAGGTTTAATGTGTAAGAAAAATAATACATAGCAGGAAATATAAATGAACAGTAAGTTCTAACAGGTTATGCCATGTATCACAGTTTATTTTGCATAAAAAAATAATGAATAATGCATAAACTATGAGCTAAAATAAATAAACAGCAAATGGCAAGGTGTCTTGCCTGAGGGTGGTGCGAGATGTAGCAAACTCCAACAGTCAGAATCATCAACACGAAAGTCAAAATCCACAATGAGCTCCAGATGCTGAAACAAATATCACGAACGAGTTTGGTATAAAAGATATCCTTAGAAAACGTCTGTCCAAAGTCCAATTCTGGAACAGGGGCAAAATCGTTATTTTGGGTTAAAACGAAGTCCGCCGTTAGACTCATTTTGCACTGAAATACGTGCCAGTATCTACGGTCTCTAAATTCGTCAAACTACATGTCTACGGGTCCGGTTTGAGGAGACGAACTCAACGGTATGTCCAGTTTTGGATTCCGGTGAGCCGTGCACAAATTTGCCCGTTAGAGCGGGTCGTGGGCCCGCCCAATAGGCGTTCCACTCGACCTTCTCAGAATCGGACCAAACTTGGCATACAGGACCAGAAAAATGATAAGGTCCTGCTGGCACAAGTTTCGTATCGATACGACGAACGTACACGAAGTTATGGCCAACTTTACAAAAGGTCGATACGGGGGTATCTTGACGGATACGCACTGATTTCGTCGCGCACACGCAACAAAATCGAGTTCCGTCAGTTCTCA
Source organism: Iris pallida (assembly GCA_029216955.1). Taxonomy (NCBI): domain Eukaryota; kingdom Viridiplantae; phylum Streptophyta; class Magnoliopsida; order Asparagales; family Iridaceae; genus Iris; species Iris pallida. The sequence continues at coordinate 7,463,895 of JANAVB010027195.1, forward strand.
CACGTCAGCAACATCCATACGCGCCTTTCGATGCATATAGTGTGCGACCACGTTGCCCGATTTGTCGGGGCGCACACCGTATCGCTGAGAATTGTTAAAATTTACTATTTAAAAACCAAATTTTTCTAAACTTTGAGACTGTTTTAACAACAACATACTTAATTAAAATCAAAACTAAAAGATGGGTTTCTATCTCGTATAGGTTGTCTATACATCCTTTCAAATAGAAAGTCTAAACTGTTAATGGTTTTGGCAAGAACTGCCTTCCAAGTTCGGGGTCTGGCTCGGGTTTTCTGTTCATGTTTGAACAGATTTTTTTGGGATATTGGTTTGATTTCTACAACAACTTAATGTACTAGGAATTAATCTAGTTGAAGGGGATGGAAGAGGTATAGATCGGCTAGAAGTAAGACTTCGTGGATCGAAAATTGATTTAGCGATGATGGAGAAAACTGGGGTTGAATATAGGTACCTGGGGCTGCTGTGATCAGAGCAAGGCTCTGTTCTCGGCTAGAACTGGGCGGCCGATGGCGATCCCCGGCGGTCGACGGCCGACTTCAGGCGGCTGGGGGTGTGCGAGGTAGGTCGCCCAAAGTTGGGGTTGAAGAAGATTGGGTTTGGGCTGCTCGAGTTGCTCGGGATTCTCTATATCGGGATTTGGATGAAATTCGATTCGTATTTAAACTGGAAATTTAAATTTTGATTTGAGATTGCATAAAGATTTGAAGTAATTAAATCTGATTAGCCTTTGGATTTCTTTCGAATCCATCAGAGAAATCCCTTCTCTGTCTGTCCGCGCAATGAGTCGGGGGTAGGGGTTTTTGTTGTTCGCGCAAAGGAAGAAGCAGGATGATCGGGTTTTAAATACTACTGTTCCCTTTGGGGAACAGTACACAGTAGTGTGTTTATTTTTTTTATTTTTTTATTTCTTTTTCTTTCTCTTTACAAAAATAAACCTTTATAAAAACAAATATATATATATATATATATATATATATATATATATATATATATATATATATATCTAAAATTCTAGTCTAGTAACACAATTCATGAAAGTTCCCTCATACATATTTATAATTTCCTAAAATAATTTATTTACTCTATATATAAAAAAAAACTCACTTAATAGTGAAACTCTAATATCATTAAACAAAATATAATTTCCAATTACTTTCTAAAATAAGTAAATAATACATAAAAGGAAATTATAAACAAGTATAAAATATTTCTTAAGATTAATCGAATATTACGACATGTAATTTAGAGGGGTACGACGCTAGTCAGGGCACACGATACCACATTGTCTAGTCAATGAGCGTAACAAAATATAATTATGACTAAGACTTTATTTATAAATATATATCAAATAATTCAAAAAAATATTTTCAAGCAATATAGAATAATAATAAAATCTTTTGAAAAATTTTGGGGGTTTACAGTAGCAAATTGTTGTCCGACAAATAATTTATGAGTGGTACCACTACTAACAGTATCATCAAAATCATCATCTATATTTTCAATTAAATCATCACTATTTTCAATAGTTTGAAAATTATCAAAATCATCATTACTAGCTACATCTACTGCTTGTTCTTCTTCATGAGCTGGAAGTGGTCGAGAAGAACTAGCACCCACTTGATAATTAGAAACCCGTGGACGTGAAAACATTTCAAGTGGTCGAAAAACTTGAGTAACAAAAATACATATAAACGACGATTGCAATCAAGAACAAAATTTCATGCTTGATCAGAATCTATTAACAAACAATGAGAAACGAAAATAAGACTTAACTTAAATTCATATCGAATAGAAAAAAATGTTACTAATCAGAGTTCGTAGACTATCTAGTGTACTATTACGATCGGTTAAAAGAAGTTGCGTAAAAACCCCTTCGTATGATAGTCCATTTACTGAACCTCCATGTGAGCACAATATTCTTAGGCTCTGATCCATGTTGAAAAAAAATGTAGAACTTCTAATCTGTAGAAAATATTGAAGAATGTAGAGTGAAGAATAATAGAAAGTGTGAGGAAGAATAGAAAGTGGGAAGTGGAAATGAAACTCTCTCGCATATACCGTTTATATAGATTCACTCTCCAACGGATAGAAATATGACCGTTGTAAAGGAAATTTGAACGTTGGAGAGGAGGAAAGAGTGGGGCGACGAAAAATGGAGGGAGGGTGCGGCGACATTAGTAATGGCGCCAGGGGAGGGAGGGAAGGGGGGGGGGGTCCCTGGCGCCATTACACATGTCGCCGGGGAGGGGGGGTGGGGGGTTGTGTGGCGACATTAGTAATGTCGTTTCACCTCCCATGTAATTTTTTCAAAGCTGTCCTCTTTTCTATAAATATACCAAAGTTTAATTTCAATATTCTGATCAAATGTGTTGGGTACATTTGAAATGCGAAAACCAAGACATATAGTGTAAAGTTTGAGAACGAGTACGCATAATATGTTGGATTTTATCTCATTTTCGGTAGAGCGCTCAAAAATGGGGTGACAGTGGAGTTGTTAATTTAGTCCCACATTGGATAGGAAGTGGGATCATGAGGTGTAGATAATTGGAATTGTTCCAGGCCTTACGTGAGAATTCTCTTTTAAGACATATGAACCCAATTCAATAGCCCACCTCATGAGCCAACTTCGGTTCGGGTCACACCGCGTTCCCAACAAGTGTTAACAGAGCCCATGGTTATGAGATTAGTTCGGACGGCTCTAATTGGTTCGAGACAAATGGTGCCGAACATCGGATTATACATGCTCTTCTCAAGATGAGGTAGGTCAGGCTCTTCTCAAAACGAAGTAAGTCCATGTGTATAATCGGTAGTTCGGACGGCTCTAATTGGTTCGAGACAAATGGTGCTGAACGTCCATATGTATAATCGGATTATACAGACTATTCTCAAGATGAAGTATATAATCGGACTATACGAATAAATGGTAGCATGACACATCGGGTAGGAAAATTATGGGATCTTGGAGGGGACCTTGGGCCACCGTCTGAAAAGGCATCGTGTTAGCTGTTTGTCTACCTCTTCAATTTGCAATCTGAACCTTACCAATAATTGTTCAAAGAAGACGTACCCGGAGGATCCCCCAAGGTGTTATTGTAGGTACATGGGCGTATGTATTGTTCTGCAAACATAAAAATGTTTACAATAATTAATGTGAAATATTGAATATAAGTAGCAAAAATATAATTACAATTTAACTAATATATACTCAAAGGAGTTGCAAACTATGGTGGAATTGGATTTGTTGCAACACTTTTCTTGCATTCGAGGCACACTATCCATTTGATTGTATGATGTGTTTCAAAGGCCTCCATCCTATAAAATTGGAACGAATAAATACGGGACAAAGTAAAGAAATTCGTAAAGAATTCAATGGTGTAAATATTAAAGCATTTGTGTTGAAATTATTCAACTATTAAGGACCATACATGTAAAATTAATTGTGTTGTACTATCTAAATAATTAAGCCAAATTAAAGTGGCCTATTTGAAAAATAGGCTTAAGGGTATAATTGTTATGGAAATAATGTGTAGATACCTTAGAGATAAATCTAATTTGATGATGGTTAGAAATATCTAAACCGAGAATATATATATATATATATATATATATATATATGGGAGCGGATCAAAAGCCTCCCTTAGAAAACCCCCTAAAAACCTCCCTCACTCTAATTCGTAATATTAATGTTAATATTAATGTTAATGTTAATATTAATGTTAATGTTAATATTAATTTTTTTTATTAATGTTAATGTTAATGTTAATGTTAATGTTAATATTAATGTTAATGTTAATGTTAATATTAATTTTAATGTTAAGTTTAATGTTAATTTTAGTATTTAATGTTAATATTAACATTAATATTAACATTAACATTAATATTAACATTAAATTACGGATTAGAGTGAGGGGGGTTTTTAGGGAGTTTTCTAAGGGGGACATATATATATATATATATATATATATATATATATATATATATATATATATATATATATATATATATATATATATATATATTAAGCCGAACGGTTAAAACGGAGGCACCCACACCTGTAATGTCCCAGTCTCAAAATACGCAAAACAATGAATATGTATACATGTCAACAGCACATTTTCAATGGACTAATCTACCTGACAAGTCCGTTAGAGAGTACTTAAGTTGTATAATATAACTATAAATCACTTCAACACAACACCTGCCACAACGTACAATGTTAATCTCATCCACTCAGAAGAAACAAGTCACAAGATCGGAAATTTTCATTCAGAGCATCCAGAGTTAGATAAATTCCATCCAAAGCATCAAAATTTAATAAATTTTAAAATAAGCATCAAAACGTCCTTCCAATGGACGTTTTCCATTTTTTTAATATATATTTTTTGTTGTCCGTTTTTCCTCTGTTAACGACGTTATCAAAAAAATAAATAAAAATAGAAAACGCCCTTCCTAAGGGCGTTTTCTATTTTTATTTATTTTTTTCGTTGACAACGACGGAAATAGAAAGTAACAAAAAGTAAAACATGAAAATACACATAAATGCTACAAAGAAGGAAACCGGAAAAAAAAAAAGAAAAAAAAAAAGAAGAAGCATTAATTACACTCGGCTGCAAATATGTCATTATTAATATAACTAAATTAGAGAGAGAGCAAAGAAGGAAACAGAAAAAAAAAAAAGGAAGCATTAATAATGACATTAATTTAATGCTCCCTCTAATTTAATGCTTCCTCTAATTTAATGTCAATAATGCAACCATTCCATTATTATTAATACAACCATTTAATTTCTGTGTAATTAATGTTTTCTTTCTATGTAATTAATGTTTCCTATTATTAATACAACCATTCCATATTTGCAGTCGAGTGTAATTAATTTCTATTTCCGTCGTAGCCATGAAAAAAAGTAATAAAAATAGAAAACGTCCTTAGAAAGAAAATGAAAGTGATACACTTTTCTTTATTTGGTATGGAAAGCAAAATGGAAGGAAGGAGAATAAAAATATAGACTTTTCTTTAAAATATGGTAAAGTCTATATTTTTATTTTCCTTCCTTCCACTTTTCTTTCCGTACGAAACAAAGGAAAGTGTATCACTTTCATTTTCCTTCCACCCTACCAAACACAAAGGAAGGAAATAATCTTTCCTTTCTATATGGATGGAAATTGTATCTCTTTGATTTTTTTTTTTCTCTTCACTATTCCATCCTTCCAAACAGAGCCTCAAAAAACAATCACTCAAAAAACAATAAAAAAACTCAAAAAATAATCACATCCTATCGTTATCAAAAAAAATATACAAATAAGGAAAACGCCCTTCCTAAGGGCGTTTCCATTTTTATATATATATATTTTTTTTCGTTAACGGCTTAACGGAACATATAACGAAAAAAATAAAAAATATTTAAAAATAGCATAAAGAACAAAACGCCCTTCTTAAGGGCATTTTGGTGCTCCCTATGTAATTTTCACAAACTTTGTACTTTGTTTGTGATTTTATAAACAATCAATGCTCTGTATGAAAATTTTCGTCACAAGATATCATAAGCCCAAATAATAATAATAAAATCAATCCAAAAGTAAAGAGTAATAAAAATATACGGAAAAAAGATAGTCGTCACCACATCATGAGAATGAAAAATAATATCCAACTAATAGTCTACTAAAAAGAAAATTAAAATGTCATGGAAAAATGACTACATGAATCAAAAAAAATCCTCCGGAACTATCTCGTCCTCCTGCGTAGGTGTAACGCCCCAGAACCAGAATACTGGAGAGCGGGGGCGTACATAGCCAGCTACGTATATTGAAGTGCAATCCACCTCACTATACGGTCACGGCTGTCTAGATACATGAGGGTTTAACTACAAGCCAACAGTCTCCTATGGTCATGAACAAGCCTATTGTCTCAATCTCAAGCAAGCAATAATAGTTACAAGATGTCAGAGCACCAAATAAATAATAACAAGGCGTCCCATATATTACATATTGGATGATCATGAAGCTAGTCATACAAAATGTCATGACTAGCAAAAGTTCAGTCATACATGATCAATCCTAGGATCTGTCAATCATGTTACAGACTGTAGGCAGACAGTAAGTAAAGGTGCAATCGAGCTAACACGTGCTCGTCGGCTAAACGCCTCAAAAGAATAATTTTACAAATAAGTGGGAGGACAAAAGAAATTCACTCGTTGCCAGGGTTACGCCTGGTGGACACCATCTGGCTGGAAGGTAGGTAGATCCTCTGGAGCTGCTCCGATATCTGGCCATACAAAACCAGCTGGGTCAGACCCCAGAAAGAGCAAGTGCCACAAAGGAGGCTTCACTTAGGAACTAAAACCAGCACATCATAAATGAAGAGTAAAGATAATTAAAATATACAGATAATAACCGAAATAACAATAATAAATTGAGCACGTGGAAACCATTCAGGTAGCCAGACTGCATCCCTTAAACCAAACAAGGATCGGGGTTGCAATCCTTCACCTGAATAGAAACCCGCCTCAATTACGATTGATAAGGTAATAAGACAATAAACGAAGAGAGGACACAGAACTGCTCCGGGAGCCAGGTTACAACCCTTAAACCAAACAAGGACCGGGATTGTAACCCTTCGCCTGAACAGAACCGGACCCCTGATCTTTATTGTTAAGGCAGGCACAATAAGCAGGACGATATATGATAAGATAACCATGGAACTATTCAGATAGCCAAGTTACAACCCTTAAACCAAACAAGGACCGGGGTTGTAACCTTTCGTCTGAACAGAACTTGGTATCTCATCATTTATCGATACAAGAAATCATGTCATGATATAGTCTTGTACAGGATCATGACAAACTAAACTGGGCTGGACTCCATCCAATCAATCACGGCCAAGCAATAAGTACGGCTTGATACTTTAACTAACTAGGGTTATCACAGGCCTAGTTACTAGCAAGATGCAACGAGATTATCCCAACAGCCACAAGCCCTGCAGACCATCCGGTTATACATGTCGAATGTCCGTTTATGAAGAATGCAACACGTGACTGTGTGCTAGAAATGTGCCTTGCTCGTCGATAGGCTACAAGTCCACTGAATGCGCCCAGATAACGGGATTGCATGTAGCTGGGAATCTCTTCATGACTACTGAATTATTCTAGTTAATTAGCCTTAGTCAATTTCAGTAGGTACCCCTGACCGTGGTACTCAGAGATTTTCATCCTAGACATGATGCAAGACAGTACCAGTTTATTTATACAAACACAATCGCCCACGGTGTCCAGGTCTTTCATACTTGTCATGTCAGGCTAGCTGTCATAACAGCATGTCATGATATTTCATGTCAGTTTGCTTGCCAAGAGTGCGCCACAGCAGGCCATTATTGTGTTTTATTCTTATCTTATCATGAATGAGAGAAACTGGCATAAAATAACTAGTGACATATTCTTGAAGCCAAGGAAAAGATCTACAACTTTTATGTTTTGAGTTTTTCAAGATTCTAGCTACAAAACAACTTAAACAGGCAAAAACAGTAAAATAGAGCAATTCCGGCGCATGGGATTCCTGCACAATCGGCACATGAGATTCCTGCACAAATTGGCGCGTGGGATTCCTGTACAAATCGGCGCATGGGATTCCTGCACAAATCGGCGCGTGGGATTCTTGCACAAATCGGCGCGTGGGATTCCTGCACAAATCGGCGCGTGGGATTCCTGCACAAATCGGCACGTAGGATTCCTGTACCATCGGCGCGTGGGATTCCTGCACCATCGGTGCGTGGGATTCCTACACGAATCGGCGCGTGGGATTCCTGCACGAATCGGCGCGTGGGATTCCTGCACGAATCGGTACGTGGGATTCCTGCACCATCGGCGCGTGGGGATTCCTGTACCATCGGCGCATGGGATTCCTGCACGAATCGGCGCGTGGGATTCCTACACAAATCGGCGCATGGGATTCCTGCACAAATTGGCGCGTGGAAAACTCACGTTGCGTCTTCAGTACATGCGCGTAGGGAACCTACGCGCATGACACGCTCGAAGTTAAGGGATGCGTTGCCGGGACTTCACAGCGCATGGCCTCCCGGCGCATGGCCTCCCGGGCGCATGGGGGTCATCGTCCCCAAACAGCAAGTTCAGCCATGAAAGTTCCGAAAACTTGTAATGGCCATAATTTACTCATCCGAAGTCGAAATCAAGCGAAACAAAAGCCAAAACTGCATGAAATTGAATTCTCTACAACATAGAACCATTAGTTTTCGAAAATAAGTAAGTTTTAGAGATCAAAACCAAGAAAACCGAAAAGTTACAAACTTAGATCTACAAGAATCCATCCATCAAATCAAAAAATGCCAAGTTCTAAAGAGGCTTAGAATCAAGTAAGGAAGAGAATGGAACAATAAAACTTGAGATCCATCAGGAAGCAAGTTGCACTTGCCTAAGCTCTCTCTCTCTCTCTCTCTCTCTCTCTCTCTCTCTCTCTCTCTCCCTCCTGGTGGTTGAAGAAGTAATGGTGGAGAGTAAATGAAGAAGGAAGGAAATAACGAAGAGAGAGAAAAGGAAAGGGTTATAAATAAGGAGGGTGGTGGTAGGTAGGAGGCTTCACCTTTGGTTCATGATGAACCAAGCAAACCAAGCCAAGCCGAACTAACCCAAGAATAAACCAATCAATGAAATGCTAGAATAAATCAAGCAAGAAGACATGCAATACGGGTCAAATTACGTATACATATACCAAGATACGCAATACGAACCACATGCATTACAACTCTACCCACCTTAAAAGAATTCCATCCTCGAAATTTAATCAAGAGGCTAGAATTGCAAGGACAAGCTATACTAATCAAGCAATCAAGCAACTTATTCATGCAAGCAAGAAATCGAAGGTGTAGGGCGTAAGAAGGATATTATACCTTGCGAGTCAAACAGGTCAGGATATCGCGATCGGATATCATCCTCACGCTCCCACGTTGACTCGCCCAAAGAGTGATGACCCCAAGCAACACGGACTAAACTAATAGTCTTGTTCTTGAGTATCTTCTCTCTCCGGTCCAATATAGACACGGGCCTCTCCTCATACGAAAGGTTGGTACCAACAACCAATTCCGAATGATCCAGGATGTGGCTCGGGTCCGGGATATACCGTCGCAGTTGGGATACATGGAACACATTATGCACCTCACATAGCGACAGCGGAAGAGCAAGACGATAGGATACATCTCCTACTCGCTCCAGAATATCAAACGGTCCTATATACCTAGGACTAAGCTTTCCCCGTACGCCGAAATGAATGACGCCACGATTAGACAAAATTCTCAGGAATACATGGTCGCCGACAGAAAACTCAAGAGGGCGCCGATGAGAATCGGCCCAATGACGCTGGCGATCTTGGGCAACTCGAAGATGATCTCTGACTCTTCTGACCACTTCAACGGTCTGAGCAATTATTTCTGGACCGAGCATCTATCTCTCTCCGACATCGTCCCATGCTAGCGGGGCTCGGTACTTCCTACCATACAGTGCCTCGAACGGTGCCATTTGGATACTGGCCTGGAAACTGTTATGGTACGAGAACTCCACCAGGTGCAGGTGATCTTCCCACGATCCACCGAAGTCGAGCATACAAGACCTCAACATGTCTTCAAGAGTATGGATTGTGCGTTCTGACTGGCCATCAGTCTGCGGATGATAAGCGGAGCTGAACTGGAGGCGAGCTCCCAAACTCTCTTACAAGCTACGCCAAAAGTGCGACGTAAATCTGGAATCTCTGTTCGAGGTGATACTGACTGGTACACCGTGAAGCCTGACGATCTGCCTGAGGTACATCTCTGCTAGCTGAGCCGTCGACTGACCAACTCTGAACGGGAGAAAATGAGCCACCTTCATGAGCCTGTCTATAATAACCCAAATAGCATCTCTGCCAGCCGGGGATCTAGGTAATCTAGTCACAAAATCCATGGTTATATGCTCCCACTTTCATTCTGGAATTGGCAAGGGCTGAAGAAGTCCAGCTGGCCTCTGATGTTCAGCTTTAACTTGTTGACAAACCAAACATCGAGAGACAAACTTGGCTATCTCCCTCTTCATGCCATTCCACCAAAAGTGCTGACGGATATCACGGTACATCTTCGTACCGCCAGGATGAATGGAATACTGCGAACTGTGAGCCTCTGTCATGATCTCCTGTCTGATATCTCCACTGGATACACAAAGACGCTTTCTATGTCGAAGTGTACCGTCTCCATGGATACATAACTCTGGTCTTCGTCCTGTCTCACACTCTGCTCTGAGTCGCTGAAGCTTAGAATCTGATGACTGAGCTATCTTGATTCTCTCAACTATACTGGACTGAACTTGCATGCTGGCCATCAATGCCACACTGGTAGGGAGAACAACTTATATACCCATCTTCTGAAGATCCGCTAACAACTCCGGCTGCGCTGTTAGAAAATAAACTCCGGCTCTCCTACTCAATGCATCTACAACGATGTTGGCCTTCCCAAGATGATACTGCAGGTTGACATCATAATCTACAAGTAGCTCCAGCCACCTCCTCTGACGCATGTTAAGATCCTTCTGGGTGAAAACATACTTCAGGCTCTTGTGGTCGGTGAAAATCTCCACCCTATCTCCGTATAGGTAGTGCCTCCACAACTTAAGTGCAAACACTACTGCTGCCAACTCCAAGTCATGGGTTGGGTAATTTCTCTCATGATCACAAAGTTGTCGTGACGCATAAGCTATTACCTTCCCATGCTGCATCAGAACACATCCTAAACCTCTGCCTGAAGCATCGCAATATACTGAGAATCCTCCAGTCCCATCTGGAAGCGTGAGAATGGGTGCCGTCATCAAGCCTCGCTTCAACTTCTCAAAAGAATCCTGGCACTCTGCTGTCCAAGCAAACTGCACATCCTTGCGGGTCAACTGGGTTAATGGCGCTGAGATCCGAGCAAAGTCTGAAATAAATCGCCGGTAGTAACCGGCCAAGCCAAGAAAACTACGAATTTCTGCCACTGTGCTGGGCACTGGCCATGTTTCAATGGCCACGATCTTCTGAAGATCCACTTCTACTCCTCCTCTGGTGATGATATGACCTAAGTACGAAATGCGATCGAGCCAGAACTCGTATTTACTAAACTTGGCATACAACTGGTGCTCTCTGAGAATCTGAAGAACCACACGGAGATGCTGCTCATGCTCCGCTATACTCTTGTTGTAGACCAGGATGTCGTCTAGGAACACAATCACGAACTGATCCAAATAAGGCATGAAGATGCGATTCATGAGGTCCATGAATACAGCTGGCGTATTGGTGGCTCCAAATGGCATCACAAGGAACTCCCAATGTCTATACCTAGACCTGAAAGCTGTCTTCGGGATGTCCTGCTCTCTGACTCTGATATGATGATATCCTGACCGCAAGTCAATCTTCGAGAACACTGCTGCCACCTTGAGTTGATCAAACAAGTCATCTATCCTCGGGAGAGGATATCTGTTCTTGATTGTCACTGAGTTCAAGGTACGATAATCAACACATAACCTGGACGTACCATCCTTTTTTTCACAAGAAGCATCGGGGCTCTCCAAGGCGATCCACTAGCACGAATGAATCCCTTGGTTCTGAGTTCTTCAATCATCTTGTATAATATCTCTAATTCTGACGGCGCCATCCTGTAGACTCTCTCTGACACTGGGGCTGTCCCGGGAATCAAGTCGATGGTGAACTCGATCTCCCGCTCTGGCGGCATCCCTGGAAGCTCTTCTGGAAAAACATCTGGAAATTCTTCAACTATCCGGGGTAACTGCACTGCTGCTACTGCCATCCGCAACACTGGAGGAGAATGTTCAACTTCGTCTCGGGAAAAGGAAAACTCTGGCTCGCTTGGAATGCTAAAAATAACCCTGTCGATATGGCAGTCTATCCTAGCATACTGGTCCCTCAACCAATCCATCCCTAAGACCACATCATAATCGGCCATCGGGAACTCTATCAATCTAGCAGAGAACTCTCTACCGCTAACTATAATCCGACACAAGGAAAACACTCTATCTACTTCCACAAGTCCGTTACCAGTAAGTATATTGAGCCTTACTGATAATGACACGGGCTCCAATCATATCCGTGTCGCGAATCGTGCAGACATAAATGAATGCAAGGCACCAGAATCAAATAATACTGAAGCTGGAGAGGTGTTGACGAGAATAGTACCGACCACTACCTCACCGGGTGCTATTCCTTCTTCTCCCATGGTCAAAGCCAGCACTTGACCATGTCCTCTGGGTGCGGGTCCCCTCTGCTGAAAATCCCTCTGCCTGTTCTGGATCAGGGCTTGGGCTTGGGCATACTGCTGTGGTCTCTACTGCTGGAAGGCCTGGGCCTGCGTCGGCAAGGGCCTCGAAAACGGGTACTGCAGCTGCTGCTGCTGCTGGACTGGTGCTGGTCCTCTAACTGAAGGACTAGATAAGGCCGATGAACTCCCCCTGTTCGGGAAATTCCTAACCCTGTGGTCCGTGGCACCACAAACCAAGCACAAACCCTGTGCCCTGCGACACTCCGATACCACATGCCCCGGCTTCCCGCAGTGTAAACATCCCACTGCGGAAGACTGCTTCTGCTTCTGCTGCTGAGGGTGCGTCGGGATGGAATGCTGAACCGACGTCACTGAGGCCGCCCGTCTAGGAGCCCCAATGGTCAAAGCCCTGGCTGCCGGGGCTGGTGCTGATGACTGATTCATCTGGCCGTGGGATTGCTTCCGACCTCCGGTCCTATCCACGATCCTCTGGGAGGTATACTCTTGCCTCCGGGCTGACCTCAGTACTGCATCAAAGGTCTGATGCTCAATCTGCTCCACCGCCAACAAAATCTGTAGCCTCCCTTCCCGAAATTTTTTTTTAAAAATATTTTATTAATATTTATTTGTTTTAAATAGTGATTTTAGAATTTTATAAATGTTTATTAGTTAATTATTACGGTAGACGATTTTAGCCATGGTTAAGTTTTGAAGTACCAGACGACCCAGGATCATGGCACGGATAGTGCAGTGACGTGCTTTGACTAGTGTTTAGACATGGTAGGAGAATGCCGAGCCATATGAGTGTCCTAACTGAGAAAACCAGGCAAAGTTGCGACTTAACCCCTTACCGAAGTTTCTATTTATTATTTAATTATATTATTGAGTTTTAGAGAACCAGGTTGTACCGAACCTGTCCAGATTGAGCCCAAGTCAAATCCAGCCCATGTAGGCATGTAGTGGAACCAAATACGGCCTCGTAGACATGTTTGGTAAAGGCATTTATTTTCGTATATAATTTTAGGAATTGGTAATTATTTGCTAAATATTTGTTATAGGTAAAATATGTATATTAAAATGTATTATTATTGATATCTTGATATAGGTAAAATATGTATATTAAATATTGGTAGGTTATATATTAATATTGACATATTGTTAGGTAAAATATGTATATTAAATATTGGTATGTTATATATATATTAATATTGATATCTTGATATAGGTAAAATATGTATATTAAATATTGATAGGTTATATATTAATATTGATATATTGTTATAGGTAAAATATGTATATTAAATATGTGTGTATTTGTAAGTATATATAAATATATATATATTAGTGTATGTGTGTGTATATATATATAATATATATATAAGTTTATTTTTGTATTCATATAAAAATGTATATATTATATATAAATGTATATGTGTATACATAGGTGTATGTGTAAATATAAATATATATGTGTGTGTGTATACGAATGTACATATATGTGTAAATAATATAGATATATATATATATGTGTATACCAATATATAATAAAATAAGTGTATATGTATATATAAATATACATATATGTGTATATATATGTGTATAATATATATACATAAGTATTAAATAAAGAGGGATTGAAATAAGGAGCAAATACCGGCCCAGCTGAGAAGAGTCAGCCACAGCAGCCCATAATAACCCGCGCCCAGGCCTATGTAGCCCCAAGGCTGTACATAACAGAGGCCAACCCAAGAGCTGCTAACACCCCCTAAACCGAGAGTTGAACTCATAATTATGCTGTTATATAGGAGCGAACCCGAGAGGAAAGCACGGAAGAAATACTTGAAACCCTAACCGACTCCAAACCAGCCCTCGATCTCATGCCGCTCCGACGTCTCCCCGACCTCGCGTGGCCATGTCTCCGACGAGCACGCCGCCAGAGCAGTCGAATTTCCGCCGTGCGCAAGGAAACAACGACAGCAGCAGTATGAAACGGGAGCAAACACGCGAAATCGATGTGAGTTTTCTCCGCCCACCTTCGATTATTTTTCGATCTACAAGTTCCAACGAATAGACAACCTATAGGTCTCTAAACCCTATTATTTAGTTCGTACCAAATCGAATCAAATATGACTCGAAAATCGACGCAAAGTCGATTAAAAACCACAGGACACATGTCCTGTATTAACAGTTTGTACCCCATATTGGAAGCCAAATACCTGCCAATCCAAATCGATTTTTTGAAATATAATTAAACATGTTTGAAGACAACATATAGGACAATAAAAGGCCGTTTATACTTTTCAGTTTCATCGATTATATATCGAGATAACTCGATTCAAAAATCGGAAAAAAAAACCTATTTTCAAAATAGTAAAAAATATTAAAAACCTCTGATACGACGTGCGTCCCGTCATTCCGGGCGACGTGGTCACGAACCGAAGGCATCGAAAGGTGCGTAACGGCTTCGTAGTCGTGTGGGCTTTGACTGATTTCAAATTGATCGCGTGTGCGCGACGAATTTGATGTGTATCCGTCGAAATTCACCGTATCGTGCACTTTGCAAATTTTCCAATTACTTTGTGCACGCTCGTCAGATCGAGACAAAACTTTCGCCAACAAGACCGTATCGTTTTTCTGGTCCTGTATGCCAAGTTTGGTCCGATTCTGAGACCGTTGATAAAATCGCCGTTTTGCGGGCCCCACGGTCCGACTCAACGGGTGATTTTGTGCATGGCCTGCAGGAATCCAACTCTGGACATACGGTTGGGTTCGTATCAGAAAATTAGATCCGTAGACATATAGTTTGATGACTTTAGAGACCATTGACTCTGGCACGCTTTTCGGTACAAAGCGGGTCCAACGGCGGACACCGTTTTTGCCCGAAATTATCGTTTTGCCCCTGTATCCAGAATTGGACTTAAGGACAGGTAATCCTAGCTAATTTGACTATTCTAAGAGTGTTGGCAATGTTTGTTTCAGCTTTCGGAGACAGTTGTGATGACTTGGATTTTTTGACTGGTTGATTGGCGACACATTGTTGGTTCTCTGTGCAACCTCCAGGCAAGTATACCTTGCCTTCCTCTACAGTTTATTTACATGCATATTTATATTATTATACAGTTTTATTAGTTGATTATTTATATGTGATTGGTATATCATTCCTGCTAGTTTATATATAGCCTTGTTTATAATTAGCTTTATAGTTCATATTGGATTGATTTTTTCGTGTATCGTGATTGGGTCGTGTCGTGTCATCTTTTGTACTTGGGCTGAGTCATATCATGTCATAGGATTGATTAAGTTATATCGGAACTGCTTTACCTCCTTGTCTTGAAATCTTGAAGCTAACCTGCGAGTCCACATTAGGGACGAGGGTTAGTAGTTAAGCTAACTTGCGAGCCCACACCAGGGGTGAGAGTTAGTAAGCTAATCTGCGAGCCCACATTAGGGGCGAGGGTTAGTAGTTAAGCTAACTTGCGAGCCCACACCAGGGGCGAGAGTTAGTAAGCTAGCCTGCGAGTCCACACCAGGGATGAGGGTTAGTAGTATATGGTTCACACCTGCGAGTCCACACTAGGGACGAGGGTGATGCTAGCCTGCGAGTCCACACCAGGGACGAGGGTTAGTAGTATATGGTTCACACCTGTGAGTCCACACTAGGGACGAGGGTGATGCTAGTCTGCGAGTCCATACTAGGGGCGAGGGCTAGTAGTTGTTCAAACCTGCGAGTCCACACTAGGGACGAGGGTTTGAGTATTCGATTGGTTATCCATTGATATCGTGATATCGTGTTCTCTTGTTCTTCTCCAGCAGTTCGTCCAGGCGTAGTGGTTCTTCCAGTCGTGTATAATTGTATTTTCGTGCGGATTGGTCTTTTTCCATTTATTTCCTGTATTTTCTTTATTGTATGATAAACTGCTAGATAGGCATGTTTTTATGTATCTTGCTATGTCCCCTGAGGACCTGATGATCTCTTCAGGTTTAGCGACTGCATGGAGTTAGTTAGCAGAGCAGCATGGTAGAGGATTGCGATGTTTGATACAGGTATTTGCTTGTGATATTTCTTTATTATCTTTTCGTGCTTTATATTCAATACCATGATATACTCTGCTTATTTATAGACTCATATCATTCTTGGAGTCTAATCGAACAATATGCTAATGGGCTGCAGACCATGACCCATACTTGTTCATACTTGTTTTATGTGATTCATGTGGATTGAGATATATTTTAGATTATCCATGATACCATGACCTTGACAGCTTATACGTACTCGAGTCGGGCTGGAGTTTGCTCGATACGTAGCTGGCTTGCTCACGAGCTCGCGTCCGAAAAGCGGGTGCGGGTCGTGACAAAATCTCTAGGTGCAGCCCCTGCTGGAACCGCTGGGCTC
Source organism: Iris pallida (assembly GCA_029216955.1). Classification (NCBI taxonomy): domain Eukaryota; kingdom Viridiplantae; phylum Streptophyta; class Magnoliopsida; order Asparagales; family Iridaceae; genus Iris; species Iris pallida. Next base: position 7,480,585 of record JANAVB010027195.1, read on the forward strand.
TATCGAACTCGGTCACCACCAAGGTGGGAGCAAACCGACTAAGCCTCGAAAACTCAACCGCATATCCATCGACCGTCCTGCCCATCTGCTTCAGATTGGTGAACCTCGTCTGTAGATCATACCGAGCTACAGCATCAAAATACTTGGTCTGAAATCTCTTCTTGAATATTGCCCAAGCAATAGGGGCCACTAATCCAACGGCCTGCGCCGCCCACCAGTTGCGGGCAAGATCCGATAGCTGTAGGCGCACCACGGCCACCTTCTCGACTTTTGGAGTTCTGGCTGCTTCTAGAATCACCTCTATGTCCTGAAGCCATGCATCTACAGCGATCGCATCTTCACTGTCGTCGAAGAAGGGAGGGTTCAAGCGCTTGAAGCTGTTGGCCGCGCTATTACCCTGATGACCTCCTCTGGTCAAAGCATCTGCCACCGCCTGGTGCAAGGCATCTCCTCGTCGATCTTGGGAGGCTAATAGTGACCTGATGAGACCCACCAAAGTTGTCACGCCCCAGAACCAGAATACTGGAGAACGGGGGCAGACATAGCCAGCTACGTATAATGGAATGGAATCCACACCGCTATACGGTCACGGCTGTCTAGATATGTGAGGGTTTATCTACAAGCCATCAGTCTCTTAAGGTCATAAAATAGCCTATTGTCTTAATCTCAACCAACTAGTAATAGTTACAAGATATCAGACCACCAAATATACAATTGTAAGGCGTCCCAAACATTACATATCCAGATGATCATGAAGCTAGTCCTACAAAATGTAAGGACTAGCAAGAGTTAAGTCATACATGATCAACCTCGAGTTGCCAATTATGTTTACAGCCCGTAGGCAGACAGAAAGTAAAGTGCATCGAGCTAACAGGTGCTCGTCGGCTAAACGCCTCAAAAGAATAATTTTACAACAGAGTGAGCGAAACAAAATAGAAAACCCACTCGTAGTCCGGGTTCCTTCTAGTCGCCACCATTGGGCTGGAGGTTCGGTAGATCCTCGGGAGCTGCTCCGAAATCTGGCCACACAAAACCAGCTGGGTCAACCCCAGAAAGAGCAAGTGCCACAAGGGGGCCACAAAATAAGAACAAAAGCCAGCAATCAGCACAATAATATAATTACATAATAAGAGACAGTAATTTAAGAAAAGCATGATAGGTGAAAATAAAAGGCAATCTTGTACAGAATCGATAAAAGACAGAGCATATAGAAAAGCATGATAGGATGATATACGATGAGATAACCATGGGACTATTCAGATAACCAGGTTACAACCCGTAACCCAAACAAGGACCGAGGTTGTAACCCTTCGTCTGAACGGAACTTGGTTTCTCCTACCATTTATCGGCAAGATAAATATAATAAATCAGGTCGAGTAACAATCTGGAGTGACAATCATTATAGTGACAATCTGGAGTGACAATCCTTCAATCATTCTGGTACAATCTTACAATCAATCATTTCTAGACAATACTATACTGGACTAGACTCCATCCAAGCAGTCACGGCCAATCATTGCCTACAGCTTTCTACATTAACTAACTAGGGTTATCACAATCCTAGTTACTAGCAAGATGCAATGAGATGCTCCAAGTAGTCACAGGCCCTGCAGCTATCCAGGTTATCCAGGCAATCATTATAGTGACAATCTGGAGAGTACAATGTATTATAGTGACAATAGAGTTCCATCATTTAAGTGACAATGGTGGGTGCCCCACATAACAGTGGGCTAGAAATGTGCCCTACTCGTCGGCAGGCTACAAGTCTAATCATTTGCGGACGGGATAACGGGATCGCCTGTAACTGGAGAACATCTCTTCATGACTAATGAATTATACTAATCATTAACCTTAGTCCAATTCAGTAGGTACTCCTGACCGTGGTACTCAGGAGTCCCCTCCTAGACATGATGCAAGACATGACTGGATTATTTGTACAAGCACAATCGCCCACGGTGTCAGGATTAATTATACAGGTCATGTCATGTCAGGTAGCCGTCGCAACAGCTATTCAAGATATATCAGGTCAAGTTATCATATCAAGTGTACTAGTCAGGAGTGCGCCACGACGGGCCACTATCAGGTCATGCTCACTTATCAATTCCAAACATATCAAGTAAATTCGTGATTATCAAGTTCAGGACTATAGAAGAGCTAATGGATTAAGCAAGGGGTCAAGGGGCAACATACGTGCAAAAGCACGCACGCAAGACTAATTCAAGTCTGCGTATCAAGGCACACTCAAGTCTGCGTACCGAGGCACGCAGGCTCACTCAAGGCAGCGTACGTGAAAAGTCACGCAGGCTCGCTCAAGGCAGCGTACGTGAAAAGTCATACAGGCTCACTCAAGGCAGCGTACGTGAAAAGTCACGCAGGCTCACTCAAGGCAGCGTACGTAAAAAGTCACGCAGGCTCGCTCAAGGCAGCGTACGTGAAAAGTTACGCAGGCTCGCTCAAGACAGCGTACGTAAAAAGTCACGCAGGCTCGCTCAAGGCAGCGTACGTGAAAAGTCACGCACGCTCAAGGAGCAGCGTACATGAAAAGTCACGCACGCTCAAGGAGCATCGTACATGAAAAGTCACGCACGCTCAAGGAGCAGCGTACATGAAAAGTCACGCACGCTCAAGGGATCAGCGTACATAAAAAGTCACGCACGCTCAAGGCTGCGTACGCACAAAAGTACGCACGCAGGAGACACGCTCCCAACAGGAAGCGTATCCAAGGCTCAGTGGCGTAAGCTAAGAAGCTCTGCACACTGCTCACTGTCTTCTCCAAACAGCAAGAACACCATGGTTGAACTCAAGGCTACACAGCATCATAACTTGGCCATCCGAACACCAAATCCGAATTTCCAAAGTTCCATCTTGGGTGAAACTGAATGCTCTTCCACATGGAAACATCAAAAACCCATAAAATCCAACTTAAGTAGCTCAAACCATGCAAAATCCAAAAATAGAAATAACTTAGATCTATAACAATGGAGGCTCCAAATCACAAAAACCTAAGTTCTAATGTTGATCACCATGTCCTAATCTATCAAATGGACAAAGAAAAGAGAGTTCTCATGTAGTGGCAAGATGTACTTGCCTATGGGTGGAGAGTTGTGTAGAGGAAGGAGAAGAAGAAGAAGAAGGAAATTAATAGTGGAAGTTATAAGGAGAGAGAGTGGTAGGTGGGGATTATAAAGAGGGTGAGTTGTGGTGGGTTGAGGGGTAGCATAGGTTAAGGTGTTCCAACACCTATAAACCAAACCAAACCGAACCAACCCAATAAAACCGAGCCAAACAAATTAAAATCGTGCCATGCCAAAACCCAAAATACGAGAAATACCGAAATTCCACAAGTCGAGAAAAATAAAAATACTTGCCAAAATCCAGATACGAATATAAATACGAAATACGGAAAATACGGAAAAATGAGGGTGACAAAAGTGCCATCATCAGGCTCTGCAGGCTGGACGGGCTGAACTGGTGGCTCTCCTCCAGTAGGCATGACTCTGGAGGCTACTCCTGAATGCTGTGCTTGATCTCCAGGTTGTTGTTGGTATTCGGGAGGTTATCTGCCTTGCTGATCGGCAGGTCCAGGAACAATGCCGCTGAAGAAGACGACATAGGGAACAATAAGGAAGGACCAGGACAGATCAACGATACAAGCATGTGATCAGGTCAAGATTACAGGGATTCAGAGGATACGAGCAGAGATCAAGGGCGACTACTGATTGAGATATTTATTCGGTAAACCCTCACATATCTTGATTTATAAGACCTGCATGGGCCACCACTTAAACCATGTAACGCCCCAGAACTAGAATACTGGAGAGTGGGGGCGTACATAGCCAGCTACGTATATTGAAGTGCAATCCACCTCGCTATACGGTCACGGCTGTCTAGATACATGAGGGTTTAACTACAAGCCAACAGTCTCCTATGGTCATGAACAAGCCTATTGTCTCAATCTCAAGCAAGCAATAATAGTTACAAGATGTCAGAGCACCAAATAAATAATAACAAGGCGTCACATACATTACATATTGGATGATCATGAAGCTAGTCGTACAAAATATCAAGACTAGCAAGAGTTCAGTCATACATGATCAATCCTAGGATCTGTCAATCATGTTACAGCCCGTAGGCAGACAGTAAGTAAAGGTGCAATCGAGCTAACACGTGCTCGTTGGCTAAACGCCTCAAAAGAATAATTTTACAAATAAATGGGAGGACAAAAAAAACCCACTCGTTGTCAGGGTTACGCCTGGTGGACACCATCTGGCTGGAAGGTAGGTAGATCCTCTGGAACTGCTCCGATATCTGGCCATACAAAACCAACTGGGTCAGACCCCAGAAAGAGCAAGTGCCACAAAGGAGGCTTCACTTAGGAACTAAAACCAGCACATCATAAATGAAGAGTAAAGATAATTAAAAGATACAGATAATAACCGAGATAACAATAATAAATTGAGCACGTAGAAACCATTCAGGTAGCCAGACTGCATCCCTTAAACCAAACAAGGACCGGGGTTGCAATCCTTCACCTGAATAGAAACCCGCCTCAATTACGGTTGATAAGGTAATAAGACAATAAACGAAGAGAGGACACAGAACTGCTCCGGGAGCCAGGTTACAACCCTTAAACCAAACAAGGACCGGGGTTGTAACCCTTCGCCTGAACAGAACCGGACCCCTGATCTTTATTGTTAAGGCAGGCACAGTAAGTAGGACGATATATGATAAGATAACCATGGAACTATTCAGATAGCCAAGTTACAACCCTTAAATCAAACAAGGACCGGGGTTGTAATCCTTCGTCTGAAAAGAACTTGGTATCTCATCATTTATCGATACAAGAAATCATGTCATGATACATTCTTGTACAGGATCATGACAAATTAAACTGGGCTGGACTCCATCCAATCAATCACGGCCAAGCAATAAGTACGGCTTGATACTTTAACTAACTAGGGTTATCACAAGCCTAGTTACTAGCAAGATGCAACGAGATTATCCCAACAGCCACAAGCCCTGCAGACCATCCGGTTATCCAGGTCGAATGTCCGTTTATGAAGAATGCAACACGTGACTGTGTGCTGGAAATGTGCCCTGCTCGTCGGTAGGCTACAAGTCCACTGAATGTGCCCAGATAACGGGATTGCCTGTAGCTGGGAATCTCTTCATGACTACTGAATCATTCTAGTTAATTAGCCTTAGTCAATTTCAGTAGGTACCCCTGACCGTGGTACTCAGGGATTTCCATCCTAGACATGATGCAAGACAGTGCCAGTTTATTTATACAAATACAATCGCCCACGGTGTCCAGGTCTTTCATACTTGTCATGTCAGGCTAGCTGTCATAACAGTATGTCATGATATATTATGTCAGTTTGTTTGCCAAGAGTGCGCCACAGCGGGCCATTATTGTGTTCTATTCTTTCCTTATCATGAATGAGAGAAACTGGCATAAAATAACTAGTGACATATTCTTGAAGCCAAGGGAAAGATCTACAACTTTTATGTTTTGAGTTTTTCAAGATTCTAGCTACAAAACAACTTAAACAGGCAAAAACAGTAAAAAAGAGCAATTCCGGCGCATGGGATTCCTGCACAATCGGCACATGGGATTCCTGCACAAATCGGCGCGTGGGATTCCTCCACGAATCGACGCATGGGATTCCTGCACCAATCGGCGCATGGGATTCTTGCACCATTGGCGCGTGGGATTCCTGCACCATCGGCGCGTGGGATTCCTGCACGAATCGGCGAGTGGGATTCCTGCACGAATCAGCGCGTGGGATTCCTGCACGAATCGGTGCATGGGATTCCTGTACGAATCGGCGCGTGGGATTCCTGCACGAATCGGTGCGTGGGATTCCTGCACGAATCGACGCGTAGGATTCCTGCACCATCGGCGCGTGGGATTCCTGCACGAATCGGCACGTGGGATTCCTGTACGAATCGGCACGTGGAATTCCTGCACCATCGGCGCGTGGGATTCCTGCACCATCGGCGCGTGGGATTCCTGCACGAATCGGCGCGTGGGATTCCTGCACAAATCGGCGCGTGGGATTCCTGTACAAATCGGCGCGTGGGAAACTCACTTTGCGTCTGCAGTACAAGCGCGTAGGGAACCTACGCGCATGACATGCTCAGAGTTAAGGGATGCGTTGCCGGGACTTCACAGCGCATGGCCTCCCGGCGCATGGCTTCCCAGGCGCATGGGGGTCATCGTCCCCAAACAGCAAGTTCAGCCATGAAAGTTCCGAAAACTTGTGATGGCCAAAACTTACTCATCCGAAGTCGAAATCAAGCGAAATAAAAGCCAAAACTACATGAAATTGAATTCTCTACAACATAAAACCATTAGTTTTCGAAAATAAGTAAGTTTTAGAGATCAAAACCTAAAAAACCGAAAAGTTACAAACTTAGATCTACAAGAATCCATCCATCAAATCCAAAAATACCAAGTTCTAAAGAGGCTTAGAATCAAGTAAGGAAGAGAATGGAACAATAAAACTTGAGATCCATCAGGAAGCAAGTTGCACTTGCCTAAGCTCTCTCTCTCTCTCTCTCTCCCTCCTGGTGGTTGAAGAAGTAATGGTGGAGAGTAAATGAAGAAGGAAGGAAATAATGATGAGAGAGAAAAGGAAGGGGTTATAAATAAGGAGGGTGGTGGTAGGTAGGAGGGTTCACCTTTGGTTCATGATGAACCAAGCAAACCAAGCCAAGCCGAACCAACCCAAGAATAAACCAATCAATGAAATGCTAGAATAAATCAAGCAGGGAGACATGCAATACGGGTCAAATTACGTATACGTATACCAAGATACGCAATACGAACCACAGGCATTACAGTAGGTACATATGTTGTATCACCTCCTCACCCGTAAACCTAAGGATAAACCTCCTCGTCTATACCTGGAAAATGAACAGCTCCTCAGAGGACATACACTACAAGAATAGAGGCTTTAGGCCATAAAATCTGTAACGATAAAAAAATTTAGTCGCCCAAACTAATCTTTAGCGACTAAAAAATTATTGTTGTAAAGGAACTTACCTAGTCCTACTTTTCTTTTTTAAGGGTTCGGTTCCGCCACCTCCTTCAGTCCTACTCTGCTTGGGTTTGGGAAAGATGGAGAGGAGGAAGAAGAAAGGGGGACTGCATCTCATGGCTTCTATGGGTGAAGAGGATCATAAATATTTTGGTCCTAATTAAATTATGAATTTTGTTAACATGTGTCATAAAGACATATGTTAATACATTGATAAATGTGTAAGTTATATTGAAACTAACATCGGCACATTTATTAATATATCTTTTACTTAAATGTCTATTCATAAATGTAAAATGTTTATTGATAAATGTGCTGGTGTAAATATTCATAAAAATATACATTTATTAACATATTAACATGTGCACATGTTAACATCTTTTTTTTTTGGAACAGCATCCGGCCCGCACTTACAGACTCCTGGCCCGAAGGCCTACAAACTCGACCCGAAGGTCCGTACCTTTTTTTTTTTTTTTGGAACAGCATCCGGCCCGCACTTACAGACTCCTGGCCCGAAGGCTTACAAACTCGACCCGAAGGCCCACACCCATACTTGTATCTCACCGCATCAGGCTCGACCCGAATGTCCGTACTAGCACTTGTATCTCACAGCATCCTGCCCACACTCACATTTAATCCTCCACATGAAATTAAATGTGCTTCTTCCGTTGCTCGAACCTGCAACAATATCTTGGAAGGATGTGTCTCACTCTAACCACTTTCATTGAATATATATATATATATATATATATATATATATATATACATAGAGAGAGAGAGAGGCGGCTAGAGAGGTCAGGAGATCGATTTCCGGTCACCCTTTGGATATTATTATTATACCACAAGTGTAACCTACATATGTCTAAATGAGTAGAAGATTGGCAGATGGAGTTTGGAGCATCAACGAGGATTGAGCAAAAAATATGCTTGATAGGAACGATACGTACAATATATTGACCAAAACCAACATAAATATACAAAGAACAAAGTAAAGCATTGGATGAGAATATCTTAAAAGACATTACGAGGAACTTATGTTGGTTATTAGACCATCTCCAATAGGGTTTTTATCTTTTCTATTTCTATGCTTTTTAAAAAGAAAAAAATTCTCCCAACAATAATTTTTATTTCAACTTTCATATTCTACGTGGCGCTGAGCTGAAAATTTTCTGTGTAAAAACTTTGATAAAAAAAATTTCTCATCTAAGAGAAATTAATATTTCTTACTATTTTCAAACTAAATCATTAAATTGACACTTTTATTTTCTATCAGGTAGGATAAAAATGAGGACTATTGGAGAGTTTTTTTTTTTGGTACAAATGTTAGAATTTTATCCATGATTCAAGAGATAAAAACGATAAATAATTGCGGAAACGTACCTGAATCCATTACTTTGCTTGATGGATCTTATAATGAACGTCTCTTTATGCGGTACGATCTTCCAACTTGATACGACCCTTAATGACAAAGATGAGTACTATTTTGTCCCTCTCTCTGTTGAGGGAGATGTAGAAGAGAAAAGAGAAAATCCTCTCTTCTATGGCCGTGTATATATATATATATATATATATATATATATATATATATATATATATATATGGGTCGTTCTACAATACATCCGCTGGAAATGGATGTATCGATACATCCGAAATCTGGACCGTTGGATGTTGATCCAATGGTTCGGATTGAATAATAGTGTAGAAATATCATTTAATGCTGATTTAGACTTTTGACCTGTTGGTAACTTGCTTTAGCAGGTCATTCTTCACTTTAATTTTTTCAATGAACACCCTAAATTAATTCATATTTACTCTCTCAAAAGTCCATCCAATTTAATATTTCGTATTATATTTTTTTTGGTTACAGGCCGTCGTGGTGGTGGTGTTGGTGGTTGTGGTGGAAAGAGAAACAGAGATGAAGATGGAAATAAGAATCGGTCCAGATCGCGTCGAACGTCGTCGAGCCCTCCTAGAACAACGAGGAGTACCAGCTGCGCCGTGAAGAATCGGTTCGCTTCGCGTCGGACATAGTCGAAACCTCCTCGAACAAGAAGTATTAGCGGCGCCGCTCTAATTTTACTGTCCATGCCATTGTCAAAAATCTTATTTTTCATCTAATAATTTAATATTTTCTTAATAAAGCTACATGTCACGGTGGTGGTTGTGAACTGAGAAAAACCTGCTTCTGAGGTCGGGCGGATCATCTTGTCACATATTTTTAAAAAAAATCTGTATTGATCGGACGAATTTTTTTTACTTTTCTAATGATAATATTTTCGAAGAGAATATTTTATTTGGACGGTTAACGGCCATTCTCTTTGCTTTTAACACGGAGAATGGCCATTCTCTTTGCTTTTAACACGGCGAATGGACGGAGAATGGCCATTCTCTTTGCTTTTAACACGGCGAATGGACGGAGAATGGCCATTCTCTTTGCTTTCTACACGACGAATGGACGGAGAATGGCTGTTCTCTTTGTTTTTAACACGGAGAATGGCCATGCTCAAGGAGAATGGCCATTCTCCGTTACTTTAACATGGAGAATGGCCATTCTCCGTTCTTTGAAAACGGAGAACGGACACTCTCTGTGCTTTTAACAAAGTATGGTACATTTAGGACTGGAAATGTTCAAGTATCTCATATTTTTTTCACCAAATATTTACAGTATTTTTAATATCATTTACCATAGTACATTCATTTTATATTAAATCATTTTCAAGATAATCCGAATATCATTTTATCAGGCTTCCACTGTATGGCTGAACAAAATTTCTTGCGAATGTTTGAATATAATTAACCTACTATCAAAGAGAATTTTTCTTACATTACATTATGCCTTACACTGGCATCGACTTCATACTGATGGCATCGATGTACTGATGGCAATAACAAAGGATGAACATGCAAGATTACAATTATGTTTCCACAATAACAAGGGATGAACATGCATGATTACAATTTTGCTTCAGCAATAACAAGGGATGAACATGCACTGGCATCGAATTCATACTTATGGCATCGATGTAATGATTTTTTACAGAAAGCAAAACACATTACAATCAAATAAAGTTTCAGTGATCCCAGGAATGCATCCGTAATGAGGCCACCTGTAAACCCTAGCAATGCACCCAGGACTCACGAAATCTGTGATGGGCATCTACAAATCAAAGGAATACACCAAAATATCAATATCATCTATCAAGGCCAACTGCCAACCAAATAAACGCTTCAACCAAAAAATCATAATCAAATTAAGTATACTTCATTCCAAGTCCAATAAACTGCATAATTCACGTTACAGTAATCTGTCCAATCCACGTTAGTAATTCAACATAGAACCTGCATAATTCACAATACAATAATCCAAATAAATATCAGACCTACTCTAAATTCAAGACCATATTACATTTTCAAAACAAATTACGAACTATGCACTGAGTACAAGCGAAAAGTTTAGTCTTACAATATTTCAAACACAAAATTTAGTTTGTCCGCCATGACCAACAAATATTCAGAACAATATTACAAGTCAAATATTACTTCCACATTGAAATAAGAGACATTCAAAACTCAAAAGATGAATCTTCATAGACGTCTCCATCTCTTCTTCTTGTTTCTTTTTTTTTCCTACTTCTTCTTTCTCAAAATATCCTTCACCTACACCTTGAGGGGCGGATGAAGAAAAATTATAGTCAGTATTGACTCACTTTATAGGTAGAAATGACATCCAGAAACATAAATAGAAGTATCAAAGTGATGGCTAGCATTAAAGTGTCAATGTGCACATCTATATTTTTACATAGATTTTGGGCTAGCCCCATTTACCTTCTTCCGAGGGAAGGAAAATCTTATTCTTGGTCAGCAAATTCAACCTCTATCTGGTTAATCTTATCCAGAATCAATTTCTGGTTGTCGGATATAGTCTTCATCTCTTTGAAGACATTCTCAAAGTTTGCAGCAAAACAAATTGTATAGATCATCAACCCTGTCCTTAGTGTTTTGATTCCATAAGTGATGGTTTTCCAGA